>JAAAKE020166568.1:0-29909 GCA_010014785.2 Anisolabis maritima
GGGGGGGGGGGGGGGGGGGGAGCGGGGTAGTTGAAGAGCGTAGGGGTGAGAGCCGAGAGGAAAAGGGCAGAAGGGTCGAAAGAAGAAGAAGAAAAGCCACCCTCTCCGCAGCATCCATCAAATTATTTTTTTATTTTTCCTTTTCTTAAACCCTCCCCTAACCAAGACGAAACGAACACTGCGAGTGTTTGTTTTTAATACGTCTTTAAAATTATCATTATGTAAACACTATCATAATTTATCAAATTTACTTTTCATATTAAAACTTGGAGCATATTATTGTTTAATCCAGATTCTTTTATTTATTTTAACAAGAAATATACTCTACTATTACTATATTACAAACAAAACCAGCTGTTACAAAGATCTTCCCTTTGAAAGATTCACATTGAAATTTTATATACCGCTATTTTAGGTAATAATTCAATTTAATCACTGAACTTTGTTTATAAAATAAGTTTGTTTATATATGCATATAAAATGACATATTCAAGAGGGTTGCAGAAATTAGTAGAATTAATTTTTGATTCCTGGAAGGTAGGCAACACCAATGACCAACTAATTTTTCTATTAATTCAGAACTCCTCTAATCGAAAAATCCATTAGTTTTGGTTGCCTATCTCCCACTATTCCCAACGCGAACGAATTTATGCAATAAGATTCGCGTAAATTGGGCTTAGATTTTGGGATTTGGGCGGAGGTAGAGGATTCAAGGCCCAAATCTAATAATGGAAAAATTTTTTAAATTTCATATATTTTATAAATTAAATTGATACTTATAAATCATATATAATCTAAATATCTTAAACAATTAAGAGAGGAAAAGTCTTTAGGCTTTCATATTTTTAGATTAGGGTTAAGGTTTTTGGTATTCTCGGAATGGCCCTGGATTAAATTATACTGATAGGGCTTGAAATAGTTGGTGATTTTCAAACAATATCCTATAGACTGTGAATATGTCGTTTAAAATGAAAATATTTTCCGGGTGAGTTTGTGTTTGGTTGAATATAATCCGCGCCTCTTGGAATCGAACCAGGATATTCTACTTTATATGCGAGGGCGGATATGCTATCTTTATTTTAAGGAAAAAAAAGGGAAAAATTGTAGAGAAATAATTTATAGAAAATCTATAGAAAAATTATTCTTATTTTCAAATAGAAAATGCATTTTAGGCATTCGAACAGCTTGTTTCATAATATCATCTATATTTGTAATAGTAGCGAACTTTTTATCACTGGATACCAAAATATAAACATATTTGAAGAGTAGCGACGTTTTTTGCCAATTTAAAAAAAAAATTTTTATTTTTATTTTTTCCTTTGACTACCTACCCGTCATAGAAATTTAAAAATTTTATCATATTCATTTTTAAAATGAATAATACCTTGCCTTCTTATAGATAGGTAACTTTTTACTTTAGATGGCAATTTATATTCGAAATCAAGCATCCAAATAATTAATTGTATAATAAATAAACAACACTGACTATTTGCTAACTACCGGCTACAAGCGAGGCCATGAACTGCCAAACCTCCCAAGGAACAAGAGGATTGAACTCTTTCATGAAGACATTGATTTTATTTTTCTAACATAACATAAAAAATCATAAAGTTTTAAAGGCCAGAGCAGATCAAAAAGACAACAATTAAATAAAAAAAAATCACCTATCATGAAATAACAACCGTAAAATTTTATTTTTTTAGAAAGCAGACAAAATCATATAAAATAAAATTCCACACGATCCACAAATTCGTATTTATTTCTATCATCTTTATATATAAAATTTTTTTAACTGATTTATTTTAACCATTTTGATTCAACGAAAGTACTCTGTATTTATATTGATTTTCCCATTACCTAAGGGGAGATAAATTTTTAGAAGCCGCAAAAATCACTTCTTTTGTGTTGGAATCTTTTTTTTTTTTTTTTTCATTCATCCTCCCGATTTTACTTCCATATTCCCCTTTCAACACATAATAATTTTCCTAATACCTTAAATCCTTCCCTTTGAATAAAACTTTTTTTTTAACCCTTGTTTATTTTATTTTTTTTAAATAAATAAAATTAATTGGTTCACAAATATTCGGTCAATGTGGAATACAAAAAAAAATCGTTGTATGCATAGTTTAATGTTTCAATTATAAATTATTTTATTTGTTCATTTTTTTTTTTTTGAGCTTTAGAGAATTCCATTTAAAATAAAGAGAAATTCATACAAAAAAAAAAAAAATAAATAAAATAAAAAAAGTAAAAGGCAGGAAGTGTGTGGCTGAGTATGTATTATGACCGGTTTAGGAATTAAGGGTTTGGGTTGGACTGGTTAAAAGCAAAGCACGGACTAACTTTTTCCCTTCATAGCTATGTTGTATATATATATATATATTTTTTTTTTTGTATGTCTGTGTGTGATTACAGAAAAGTCCAATTTTGTTCGCTTTTCCTCTTACACCGTCGTCTACAACTGTATCTCCTGAAAAGACCCGAAGACTTGGATGGGGTTGGGGTTATCTGCACACTGATAAAACTTTTGCCCGCTAAAGTCTTATTCGGGGCCCGCGGGGGTGGAGAATAGCGGAAAAAGAAGCATGGGCGCGACACACACAAATGCCAAACAAGTCTTAAGAAAAAAAAAAGGAGAAAAAAAAAGTTAGTCGTGTTTGTTTTTCTTGCGTCCAGCCCCAGCCAAAGAAACAAAGAGCGTGCGACAAAAGACGCACACGAATTATTATCAAGTTTGTTTCATTTGCCCCGCTTGTTTACTTATTTCTCGTCGTGGTGGCTTCATTTGAATAAATCGCTTTTGTTTCCTCTCAGCTATATAAAATAACTGAAACATTTCGTCCTTGAAATTATCACTGTTCTGTCTTTTCAAAAGATAAATTGAATTCAATTTTGTCCCACCCTCACACCCTAACTATCTTTTCATATAATTCAATTGGAGCCGATTGCCTAATTTAGTCCTTTTTTTTTTTTGTTCTCATCTAATCTACTCATTCCCCATTTCTTTTATTTATTTAATTCGTTTCGTTGTAAAAATTGAAAAAAATACATTTACTTTCGGATTAGTAATTTAATTTTTATATATATAATGAATGGATAGAATTCTGTCAAAAGTCTCTTTTAATTGAAATTTTAATTTCATTATAGAATGTTTGTGCTATTAGGGTTCTATAATAATGATAATCAAATTGTAAAATCATGTAATGTTATTTTTAACTCAATTTGGATGATCATTGAAGGGATTGTTGTCATTTGATATACCCTCAAAGGTCAATATTCTAAAAAACAAAAATTAAAAAAACAACCCCCACTCTCGATAAATTTACAAACAGAAGGGGTGGGCTCTGATGAACAATCGCCTAAATGGACTATCGTATTGTGGCCATATTAATTAATCGTGAGTTGTAGACAATTTATGTAGATAGCAGGCAGACAGGGATGCTGCTTCGCTGTGAGGGTTCGCAGAAGTCAACCTCGCTTTGCAAATATTTGATTTATGGTCAGTCATCTGCCTGCTGGTCTCTCTACTCCACAAGGTTTATACTATAGCGTCGAGCTCACAAATAAAACAATAACCCTTTAGAAATATCTATTTTAAATGGAAAACAATTTTTACTCTCTTGCTGGAATTCAATGGAGTAGCACTTGATATGGAATTTAATATTTCACAGATTAATTATATTCTCAATGAATCAAATTTATATTTATTAGAAAATAATTTTTATCTGGTTTTACAAATAAAAAAAAAGTTTTTTAATGAAAGAAAAAAAAAAAATCGTCTAAAAATCAACATTTGGTGATTTACTGATCTTTACCCCTTATTTTGTTTCTACTCTGAAATGGATAAATGTACCGAATATGAATCCCAAAGATGAATTCTGTCAAAAAAGAGGGGGGAGAGGTTTAGCAAATTTGTGACTTCAGATCCGGTTTTTATTTTTATCTTTCTTTATATATGGTAATATAAATACTTACAGGTACATATTACTCTTTTTGGACCCGATGGAGGAATGTAATCTCTTTCAATTCTTGCCATTTCAATGAAGTCTTCACCCAACACTCGCCAGTACAACAACGTGTAAGCGGACAAACAATTGGACACTTCCTGGCACCGTATCTGGACATATATTTCTTATTCAAACTATAAAAAATTTTTATTAAATTTAAAAGATTAAACCTTAACATAATCTAATTTTGTAAAAGAGAAGAGTTTATTCTCAAACTAATATTTCTTGGATATAACTTTTCTGAAGCCATTTTTACTTTTTTTTTTATCTTTTTAAGTTTTTCAGTCGGAATAAGGAAGAATAACTATAACTGTGATGTTGCTATGAATCTGGCGAAATTGCATCTTATCTGGTTTTATTAACAATTCAACCATGCACTTAAAAATATAAAATTTGTTTTACAAAAATATTTACTAATATACATTGAATAGAATATTTTGACATTTGCCTAATATCTGTGATATACTATCATTGCACTCACTTCGAAATAATTCTATATAATCAACGATTACATAAAATAAAAATTTTAGTCTCCCATCTTTTTTCTACCCTAGATAGGCTATAAACTATATTTCATCTTCTTTTCTCTTCTAATAATCCCGCACTGCGGAGTACGCTCGTCGGTTACAAACTATTCTTTAGAGAAATATATTTGAATAATTTCTTTTATTATTAATAAAGTAAAACATATTTATTTTTATATACAATGAGCTATGTTACAAATCTGAAATCAGTGACATCCCTTGAGAATCGGAAGCCGAGGGTTTTGGGGCTGAACCCTCTGAGAGTAAACTGAAAATTTAATAAGTTCAATAGTAAATAAAATATATATCATTTAAGAAACATGTTTGGTTAATCCTTTTTTTTCGTTAATATCCAAAAAATAATTTATAAATTCAATAAAGATTATTTGTATTATTCGTTTAAATTTTTAATGAAATAAAAAATTACATCCATCAAATATGATAAGCTTATATAATATATGCATATATATTATCCCTTTGATGACTGAAATATTGATGATAAAAATGAATATGATAAATTAAAAAACTCTCCCCCTTCCATTTACTCATTAATTTTACTCTCTTCAATATATATAGATAGGCTTATTATATTATATTGCATGTACTATAGGATGTTGTATATAATATATATAAAGAATTTGGATACTCTTTATAAATCTTTTAATTGATTTTTTTTAAATATATAAACAAATGATACAGTAGCAAATAAAGACCGTGGATGCAGTCATAAGCAAATTTTCACCCTGATTGTGCGAAATTTAGTTTTATTTGAACGATATATATATATAAAATAATTTTACCGTAATATAGATATACATACGGTAAAATTATCCAGGCATTTATTTTTACTACTTGGTATAAAATTCATATAAATAAATTTTCACCATACCCCTTGACCTTAAGGTTATCAATATTGACGTTGTCAATATCTTTAACCTCTCGGTCACGGGAGGGGGGATATCTGCATTATCTAAATGTAAAATTCTAATTTTAACTTTTCGAGAGAGCAATGTGGATGTTAGTAATTTATTCATTGTAAAACAACATGCGTTGCTTTTATATAAACATCGCTGAATACCTATTTTTGTTACAAAAAAAAAAATCTTCCAAAATGTCCAATGATTTTAAAATTTTCAATATGTCAAATATACTGCCTCGCCGCGGAGTTAATTTGTTGATTTCATTTTATTTGAAAGTGTATCCGTTAGTGATTATATCGGCATCCCGATACGTTGATTTCTATTATCTATTTTCTTAGCAAATCATTATTTTATTTCCATCCACGTTCTTTTTTTAATACGTAGCCTCGGATCTTTGATGATATTCTTGAAACTTTATTCGTCCAAGCTTAATGAGAGGGAAAAGATTGGCGTAATGTGGGCAGAGAAACCTCAGTCTTAACTCGGCTAATTCATGGAGACCATTCACTAGGTTTGAATGAGAAGGGTAACCTAACAATTTTTTATTTTATAACTTTTTTTATCGAACGTCCCATTTAAAAAAAAAGCAGGAAGACAATCATATCCATTTTGAATTTCTGAGATTTTTACTCGAATTATGCTATTTATAACACAAATAATATATCGACCTTTGAAATGATGTCATTTTATCTCTTTAGGATAAAAACCCAAGTATCATTAAACAGACAAAATGACATCAAGAAATTTCTATTTCAATTAAACTAACGAATTTGTTCAAATTTTTCCTTTATATATGTTTATAGTCGTATATCCTGATATCTATAAAAAAAAAAAGGGATTGCCCGACATCTGAGGTCATAGAGACTTCGTTCATATTTATTTAAATTAATTGGTAACCAATATAATTTAGATATTTTATTATTCAAGACAGGAAGCAAACTTCTCTTAGATCATGAAGCAAGAGCGTAACCTAGGCAGGGATTCGAGATGAGGGATAGTGACATGCTCAATATTTAATAATCTTAAAAGTCGATGGATGTGGGTTCGGACCCCAGACAGTCCGATGAAAATTTATTTAAATCTATTAGTATAAATAAATATGACTGGATAATTTGTATCGTAATTGATATATATATACCGTTTAAACTCTATATGGCCCAAGACAGAAAAGACTAAAAAAGGCCAGAAGCAGTTATGGAAGTTTATTAATGAATAATTAAATAAAAATTTTTTTATAAGATTGCTTTAAAAAAAAGAAGAAAAAAAAGTTAATTTATAAATCTCTTAATTGCCCCCATATGGAAAGAGGATAAATTTAATATTACTATCTATGCTAGGATCCTCAAAAAAAAAAAGAAAAAAAAAAAACAAAAATAAATAAATATATTATTTAATTAAAGTCTAAATTTATTCTTTATAGCTTGGAAGCGTTATCAATGACCAAAATTGAATCATAAAATTTGAGTGTATTAATTAAATTTTTATTTATATATGCGTAAATATTTAATTAAATTCATAGATATTAAATCACTGAAGGGACTTATATAATTTCTAAAATATGATTTATTTATATTTATTTATAGAACTCAGGGAATCTGTATTAAGTTAATTTCCTCAATTAGATTTGAGCTATTTAGCAATATGAAGGGCAAATATCCCGTGATAAAGATCAGGTTTATATTTGTTTATTTTCTCTAAGTTGGGAGTCATACACACGGAGTTTGAACAAATTTAAGACCGAATGTTAGAGAGAAGGGTTGAACGGTGAACGGAGATATGGACCCAAATGTTCGCTCTCGATTTAGCAAAATAGACAAGAGTTGCCAAACTAGGTTTGCTATTCGTGACACGTGTCAACTCCTCCTCTCACTTTCGCTTTCTCTCTTACCTTCTCCTTCTCGTAAATATATACACGTTTACACACCCTAACTTATCTAAATGCGTACTTGAAGTTGAATCTCAGTTTATCTTAAATATGTTTAAGATTTTTTTTAAATTTATGGATCCGTATTTAGAGTTATTACCAAATTTTCCTAATTAAACCATGAATTTATAAGATTGTATAATATTATTTATTAAATTTTGATTCTAATTTAATTTGCAATAAAAAAAAAAAGAAAAGAAAAAAGCCTTAGGTGGAATTAGAAATAAGATTACTTATAGGAAATTGAAAATACAATGAATATTCAGAATGAAAAGTTAAGCGATAGATGGACGGCCTAGAATCTAGCCTGCAGGTGTCTATTAGAATATGGTCTAGACTCAAGATGGAATTAATTGATTATATAAATCTAACGTCTCATCATATTTTGATAAAATTATCTTACGAAAAGACCAAGTAATGTGAATATTAATTTAGTAGAGGATGCAGAAAAATTTAATTTATCATAAAATTGATTTTTCCTTAAAAGACTTACAGTCCTATTTCAAAGGTTTCGATAGCAACAGTATATCTTCTTTAGTGTCTGATTTAATCCTTTTTTTGGCGAGCACATAGTTTAAAAATTCTCCAGAATCAACCATTTTAAAATTAATTCGTTCTAATTATATATGCAGACAACTGCGTTTTTTTAAATAGTGAATTATATTTTTCTGTACTACAAAGAAACCTACACCTTCCTCTAAATGTATTTATAAATTCTAATGTGAGCCTGAATGATAGAATGCTCTTCAAATGAAGATTTAGGTTTTTACTTGTATTTTAAATGGATTATATTCATTCAGAAAATATATTTAATTTTAATAATATGTGTAGTAATGGGAAGATTTTTAGTTACAACTTCGAAATTAAACCGTTTTTTTAAGGTGCCACTCACTTTATTGATCAAATTTTCAGCCACCTATCGATCAATCATTTATATCTCCTATCAGATGTAGGACCATTTAAAAGTAACGTTGTTGTCCTGAGGATGGTAAGGTTGCAGAAATATTTATCAATAAATTGAAGTAAGTGGCACCTGAAAAGAAGCTCATTTCTCCGAAACCTTGACTATTTTTAATTTTATTTTTAAAACTTATAAAGACTAATAATATCCTAATCTTCTGAAACTTAATCATTTCGCAAATAAATAAACTAAAAATTATAGTTTTTCATATAAATATAATTTTTCACGTTCGTCATAAAAATATTTTAAAATATTATTTAGTTATAATTCAACAATATTTAATCAATATTCAATTCAATTTCTCTTTTTAAAATTTTAAATCTGTTAGCAAGATATTTAGTTTATTTTTCCTTTCGGTAAGATGATTTTTCTGTTTTTCAAATCTCATATATAAAACATCAGCATTTTCTCCAGTTGCTTCTCTTTCTTTTACAACCGTTCTCCATTTTTATTTAGTAGTATATAGCACAGTATAAATAGAGCCTATTTATTTTTATTCTTTTAAATTAGAATAGAATATGTAAATAAATTGAATATTTTGACTTTTAAAGTCAAATCTCATTAGAGCGTGAATTTCTATTTGCTGTGACAGACCCTTTTTATTTGAAGGCTTGTCTCTTCCCGCCTCACTTGAAAGTCGGATCAGTGTCAAATGTCGGAGATCTTAAAGGTTCTTTTGCACTTTCCTCTTCTTTTTTTTTGTTTCCTTTCTTCTTCTTTTGTTCCCCAACTGATTCTATTGTAGAATAGGAAAATTTGCACTTGGCTAGACCATCCGGGTTGGAAGTAAGTCGGTGCACCGTTTTCGTTGCATTTTAATGTCTCTTGGGGTTGTTCCGCAGCCTGGAGGGTCGCAAGTTAGGATGGGGTTTCGTGTGAGCATCTTGCGGTTGTGAATTTTTATCATCTTCCCTTATATATATATATATATATATATTTCCCCGAATGCGAGAGATGAGCGATGGCTTACCCTTTTGGGGTGGTGGTTGTCCCCCTCCCCATCTTTCCCGAGATAACCGAGAAGGAGGCACACAATCCCTAGAATAAAACTCGTGTTTATTAACCGACGAGTGTTGCGAGCACGAATTAATAACCCCGAGCATGCTTGAAACATTCACATCCCAAACCCTCCTTAGGCTTGGTTATATACAGGGTGTACGTAATTAACAAACCCACCCCTCTAACCCTCATTCATTAATTTAAATCAATGTGCATCTTTTTTTCATAAGCTTCTAAAAAGGAGTTTGAAAAATATCAATAGATGAAAAAATAAAGTTTCTTCCTCAAATACCGATACTGATTTTAATTTATTACAAAAAAATTAATTGTTATATTATATTTTCTTATAATGAATTAGAAAATTAATTAATCATGATATTCTTTTAAATATTAACCATTTGAATAAGGATTAATTTTTTCATATTAATATAATTTTTTTTTATCAATTTGACGTATTATCCAGGCATATTTATTTATTTATTATTTGGGATCCATATGATATAAATAAATTCTCATTGGGCTTTCTGATACCTTGGCTTTTAAAGTTATTAATATTGAATGCCAATAGTACTAACATCTTGACCATCGGATGGGAGCCTAACTTATTATATTTTGTTAATTGTTCTTTAACATTTATATTATTTTTTTTACTTCTAAAACATATATCTCAAATAAAATCTATCATCCGAAAAAGAACAAATTGTCGTTTAATTCTTTGTTTAATAAAAATATTCCAATTCATTTTTTTTCCTTTTTATGTGATTAAAGCACTGTCACAAAGATATCGCTGGTCAGAAAAGATTTGAATCTTGAATGAATGACAATCAGGAACAAGCTTGTCAAGTCCGATGACACAAAAGCCATTAATAACGATTTAGGGAAAAAAATATGTCAAATGGTCATCGGAAGAAAAAAAAAAAAAAGAGGAAATTTATAACATAGCTCTTGAAGGCCAGCGACCTTTTAAAGTAAACCTGGGGTCAAGAAAAAGACTGAAAGTGGAAAATTGTCCTTTGAAAATTGAATATAGAAATATCTCTTTTAATGGAAAAAATTCCTCTACTCATTTTGTCCATCAGAAACTCTTTTAATAAATAAAAAATTGCATATATATCATATAATACCAATATAATGTTAGTAATAAAATATTTATTTTTGTTCAGCAATTTGCTATACAAATGAGTGAATATAATTATATATATATTTATATAAAATTATATTGTCATCTAAACTCACTCATTTGTATTACTCAACACAAATAAATATTTTATTATTATTATATTACTAACTCTAATGAGACATTCTATCTTCCCCCGTGGTCAAGAGGTTAAAGATATTGACATTGTTAATATTGATAACCTTAAAAGCCAAGGGGTGTGGGAACCCTGGCAGTCCGATGAAAATTTATCTAAATCAATCAGCTACCAATTGATATAAATAAATATGCCTGGATTACATTTATCGTAATTAAAATATATTTGTGATTGTTTAAAATATATATGGGTTCAGTTGCCTAAGAAACTTGAAAAAAAAAAAAAATAGAGACATTCTATGCTATTTTTTTTTATTAATAGAGGTTCTGATAGACGAAAGGAGCCTATATACATATACATACAATATCAACATCTAATTATTTAATTTAGAATTAACATTGTTTACCAACAATGTAGATCTTCTTTCTTTGCCATATCATGTAATTCGGGGTTGGCATTTAGACCTAGAGAAAATAAGCCGGCCCTTCACGAGCATGATGGAAAAGGAAAGTCTGACATATATAGTAGAAGAAAAAGTAGAAAAAAGTCTTACCTCGGGTAACTCATGTACTCACCAGATGTGCCCATTAGTGAATGTTCAACAATGTAAATATATTGTTTAATTAATAATAAACATATTTATAATTAATACTAGACATAAACGTTTGGTGCTAAAACAATCATTTTCATTTATCAAATTTTCTTCATTTTATTATAAAATTGAAGTAAAAATCATTTAATTTTTTTATTTCGTTCATATCTAATAAGTTTAATAAAACTAGTCTGGTAATTTTTACTTTTTTAAATATCTTTCTTTCTATTGAGGTGTGATAAAGTTAGTATGTGTGATGAGCCTGCAAAAAATTTGTTTTATTAAATAACTATCATTTTTCATATCGGTAGAATAAATTCAAAAGCCCATAAATAAAAAGAAATTCAATAAGCTAAAATTCATTAATACGTTCATCATGTTTTACATAATTATTTATCATTTTCATTTCCGTTTTCAATTAAATTCCCTACTAAGATTAATGGTAAAGAATATATTAAATAAATATTTAATAAAAAATTTAATTAAAATGCAAAGAACTCTACATATTTTATATTTAATTAAAATAAAATAAAGCTAATGTGTCTAGTATGTTACTTCTAGCTCGTTTCTCACATTAATACACTACTTTTTTTTTTTTTTTTGTTAACGTATTATACCCTTTTATTTGAACAATTTAAATGCAGTTTACATTTCGTTATAAACAAGAATTTATTATCATTATTCTTTCATTTATTTTCACCCTTGGATTTTTTCTGACAATTTTATAATTACTAAAGATGTGTTTTTAAACATTAAAGATATTTATTTTATTTTATCTCAAGTTGTACAATATATATTGAAAAATTGAAATCATTAAGAGAAAATCGTTGTCATCTGACTTAGTCCATCAAAAGTGATTTATGGAATTTATAAAATTAATTTAAAAGTGGAATTAAAAATAAGCCTCACTCAGGCTAGTGAGGAGGAAAAACTCTTTCTTCTTGATTTAAGGATTAGTGGTTCACTTCCCGATATGAGCGATAAAATTTATTTTATTAGCTACCAATTAATTAAATTAAATATATATGTACGATATCTATATATGATAGGCCTGCCAAAAGACTTAAAAAAAAAATCAAATCACAACTTATTTCTTGAGCTCTTTTTATTTTGGATATTATTTGGACCAGGTTCCCCGTTTATTTATCCGAGGTTCTTTTTTATTTTAGGTTTAATTCTTTCTTTTCAAAATATTAAGCAGGCAGACCAGATGGCTACTACTTTACATGTTGGTATTTTAAAATAAGGAATAGCTTAATATAATAAGAAAAAAGAAATTCAATTACGATTAAATTACTCTTTTAAATGATATATTATTGGATTGGATTAAGGTGTTGATAAGTCTTAGGAAATGGAAGTTCAAGGAGACAAATTTGTCACACACCCCGTGACACTTAAGATAAATGTTTCTTTCATTTTTGACATTATGATATCCCTAAATAATTTATTTGGAAATAGGCAAACCACATGGCGCACTATCGTCTCAATGAAATACTCTTTTCGTCTTTCAAAAGTGATTCCCAACCTTTTCTAAAGTGCGGAAACTTAATGTGAGCAAACTTTTTTCACGGAACAATTACCTAAATTAAAATGAAACAAGTTTGTTGCCTTTTATATACTTTATCCTAATCGTTTATTAATTTTGGACAGTTACAATTTCAATTCAATTTTTATAATTCAATTTTAATATTTACTACTCTTTCACACACAAACACTAATATTATACTTATAATAATACAATACCTCCTAATTTATCAAATTACAGGGGAATACAGTTTGGGGCTTAGAGGTCTAGGCAAGTGTATGTTGATACTTTTAAATAAAGCTTATTATAAGAAAAGTAAAAAATTATAAATTCTGAAAATAAGTTTAGCCTAATAATCGACGCAGAGTGTCAGGCCTCTCTAGTTTCCAACGTATCCCATTCGAATTTTATTTGTTATTTATTATGATATATTTCATCATAAAATTAATTAATATTTTTCCCAATATTGTTATTATACTTTCATTATAATGTCAAAATTTAATTAATAATTTTAATCAGATTCAATTACGTAGTTAGAACAATGAAAAGATTATTTCGATGCTTTCTTAATTGTCTCTCTCTTTTCCTTCCTATGTCTGTGAGCCTATTATCCCCTCAATAAAATAAATAAAAATACGACATCAAGTGTTATTTAATTTTGATGAATAGTTCAATAAGTTTTTTATGTAATGATTGAGATATCGAGGGGAAGCCACCATTTAACATCAAATAAAAATAAACCACTAGGATAAATGAATAAAAATTAAATGAGAAAATAATTTTCATTAAATATAGTGCTATATATGCAAAATAGATTTTGGATCCTTCAAGATTTTGAGAAATCTCCCTTTCATAATCGTCACCAAGATTAGCATATTCTTCGTACAAAGTTAGAGAGAGGGAATTTTTTTCTATGTCCACATCTAAAAAAAAGAGATAAATCAAATGCTTAGTGAAAATGAACAAGGCCTGCGCAAGAGTAGGTTATCTTCTATGACGCTAAGCTTCGAAAATAAGAAGCCGGAGTGATTGATCACTTAGGGCTGGAATGATTTTCCCTCCGAGACAATTTCTGTGCATACTGAATAAAACATGGCCGAAATGCAAGGCCTCCGAGATAAGTGCCTACTTCCTTAAAAAAAATGTATATATATATAAAAGAACAACTTATTCCATTTTCAAAAAAAAAGGACTATCAGTTTTATTTTACTCTCAATGCTAAACTTGATTACTTAACAGAATAAATAAATTATTACTAATTTTATTATTTTTAAAATATCTATTAATATGAAAAAAAAAATTAAGTATGTTACTTATATACATCCGTAATTTGGGAGATAAATATTTAGTGTATGATTTTAAAATACCTTGAGATTTAGAGGCTAAGACGGATAAGCGATCTAGATTACGAATCTAGAGTTTGAAAATAGCTCGGGTTCGAGTCCGGCTTGTCGCAAATTATTTCCAACTCTGCCAGAAGTCTCCTCCTGGGGTAGGAAAATGAATGATAATCTCATCCCCAGAAGCCCAAGTGGTATCACAATGGGCCATTACTGGTCTAACTGAGAATCCCCAATGGAGGACGGCAAACACCTAAACCTTACCTAAACTAACCTAGGGTATGTAACAAGACAAGACCCACCGAGAAGACAGTTAAACAAAGGGTTCATTTGCAAAGGCTTAGTCCATCTTTCAAATGAAAAATTCAAATCCTTTTATTTCCCCTCCGGTTATTCTTGAAAGATTATATCATATATAAACTCTTTAATTAATAAATTTTTTTATTGATATTTTGATTGAAAATGTCCCGCAAAATTTAATTTAATATTTTCAATTCAATGAAAAAAAAAAAAAAAAAAGAAATTAAAATGTCCAAGAAACTATCAAAATCCAAAAATGTTAAAAAATATTTTAGGATGCATTTTTTTTACTTATGTGAGACTGAGAAAATTCCAAAGGAGAAGTGGACGATAAGCAGAAATAAAAATAATATTTATTTTTTGGCTTGGAGCATTCGATCTCCATTTTTTTATTTATAAGAGTTTTTGAAAGAAAGCTTCCGATTACGCTTGTCTTTCTCTATGTATCCTACAGTAAATAAAAATATTTATTTCCTTTAGTCTCTTTTTTCTCTTTCGACTTCAAAGGCTATTTAAAGATATATTGTATAATTTTGTTGATAACCGTTCTCTATCCATATTTATTTAAATTAATTGTTGGAAAATATGTATAATTTAAATAAATTTTTAGTTAGGGGCTTTATTGCTGATTTTTTCTCTTTTTTGGATTTTAAGCTATTGGGGAAACGATTAATTATATTCTTATTTAACCAATAACTTTTGTTATCGTCCAAGTTAAATAGCCAATATAATATAAATAAATTTGGAGAAGAAGCGATCCACTGACTCTTTAATCATGAAACATTTTTTATTTATAATCTTTTTGGCTACACTGTCATATGACAAATATTATATAAAATATCAGAAAAATTGGTACCGATGGTTTCTAGCGGACATTCTATATTTAGAGGCCACCTATCCAAGGTACAGCAGTGCTTGGCCTTGCTTATTGAATCAGTGGCTGTTCCTCTTCCCTCCCGCCTGCGCTCATACTGCTAGGCCTCTACTTTTAAAGTAAAGGACAGGAGTAGTGATTTAATTTAGAAAAAAACATTTTAAATCTATTTCATTATTTTTTTTTTTTTGCCACACATTACCTTTTGACAAAAAATTTTTTATTTTTGAGTACTCATTAATTTTATAAATATAAATTACCTTGTTTGTTCCTCAAATCGAGGGGAGCAACAACTCCGTTTAATCCCCCCTAAACACCCCTATATATTAATACAATAATAAAATATAAATAAAGAATTTATCTAACCACAAAAATAATTTGATAATAAGCTCAAACCTACTACATAATATAGAGATTATACTTATATATTTACAATAAATCGTAAATGCACATTAAAATTGTCGGATTTTAGATTAATTATTTGATAACATAATAAATAGTTGAATTCTAAATGAGAGAGGAAAGATTCTATCTTTTTAATTAATAAATTATGTACTTATAAAATATTCATTATTATGAAATAATGTTCATTATTATAAATCGATGATTAAGCCGTGATTCTATATAAACAAAAACAAGCGCCCAGAATAGTACTGACCTATAACTGATATTAAAAATATATTATGAATATTAGCTGGGATTCTCAAAAGAGATACTTTTCACTACCATGGATAACCCTGTCCCTTGTGCAGATTAGCTTAAAAAAAAAATAAAACCACCATAAATATTAGTTTAGCTAATTCACTTGGGTGCACGATACGTTTGTGGGAATTAAAGCAAGAAGAAATAAAATATCCAATAAGTTAAATAAAAGTCCATCCAATACAACATGAGTTACCTGAACTAAGACTGAAATTTATCAACCCTCTTCTTTTTCATCAAGCTTCAGCTAGGTTGTTCCTTCTATCGTTTGTATCTATAATTTTGTATCATCATAGAAACAAGAACCGTACGGGTACAATAAGTTTAAAAAAAAACAAGCACTCTTGCGCTTTATTTATATGATTAGTTTATTTATCTTAATAAAGGAAAAATTTTGTTATTGAAGCGAGAAAATTTCTAACAAAAGTAGGACATAGAGGACGAATGAGTGGATTTTTCTTTGAAAACTTGTTCTTTTAAATTACAGTTACCCATCGTTTGATGCGGTTAATTAGTCCCGCAATATTGCCGCATTAATCAAAACCGCATTAACTGAATATACTTAAATAAATGGGAAAGGATATAATTAATACTCTCAAAAATTTTTCTTAAATTTACACCTATTATATACACGCTAATTACCATACTGCTTAGAAAATATAGGAAAATAAATTCTAGATGTTTGAATTAATTAATTCTCAGAGAAAAATAACTTTACTACACTAACTGAGTCTTGTATTAATTGAAGGATAACTATCCTAAGAGTATTATATATAAAAATTTTTTGTTTTATTTTAAACAATAACATAATTTCTATCAACCTTTTGTTTAAAAATTTACAAATTTTAACATCATCTCCATGACAATAAACCCTAGTTATTTGTATAAAAAAAATTTTTTAACCCAATTTAAAACTATAATTATTATAAAAAATATGAAAAAAAGTTGATATATCATGGAGTCATTAAGAATTCCTGCTATTCGATGAGCTGAACTCCGGCTCCTCAAGATGATTATTGAATTATTATCGTATATGATATATTTTTTCCTGACAATTAGAAAAGTTAAATTTAAAATGAATGAATACGTACGTATATTAGAAAAAAACTGTAATCATCATTACGCCAGAGTTTATTTCCAACTTAAATTTTTTCCCTCTCATTTCCTTTTAGTTATTTAAACAATCCACTGATTAGTATTAAGTTGAGAGAGAGAGAGGAAAGAATAGCAAAACATTTGAGATGATAGAATGAGTAAAGATAGAGAAGATGGGGGTTTGGGGATTCCTGGTGGAAAGGGGACAGATAATCCTTACAGTCGGGTTGGATTTAGCGGCCATAAAAGTCAGTTTTACGAGAGGCAAGCAACCAACTCCCTCTTTCTGTACACCCTCTCTATCCCCACTCCTGTCTCCAGAGCTAATCTACTTTACCAGGACATACACAAAGTCCGACCTTAAGCCTGTTTGATGGCATCGCTACATTGAAACACTGAGCCATGGACAGACAGATAAATGCGCATGCGTCTTCAGCCGTTTCACCTGTTATATACATATATACTTGATCAATTTGTCCCAAAGGATGACGCATATATCACCTTAAGTCACAATGATCTGTCACTTCATTCGGTCGAAGGAATAACTTGAAATCATTAAGAAGCAAAATCTGACATCAATATATTGATGTTAGGATTTTCTTAGATTGACTCTGATAAAATTTATTTTGATTTTTGAATATATAAATCAGGTGTACTATCAGTAATCAAGGATCTTGTATCCAGATGACTAGATAAATTTAAAATAAAACTTATATTGCGTCTGCTTTGGAAAGTTGAGAGAGGGAAGGAGCCAAAGACGTCTCACCCCTCTCTTAGAGGCTCAAAAGGTCGTTATAATTGTTTTCATTAAAATTGGTGAGAGGATCTTAATAGCAGAGATAAAATTGTACAACTTGCAAGAGCGGATAACTATAATTTAATCAGCTATTTTTACTATAAAATAAAAATTAATATCTCAAAATCATATATATATACAAAAGAAATTTTTCATTCGATTCTATTACCCCTTAAAAAATAATATTTAAAGAAGAATTATTTGATATTTTTAATACTTACAATTTAGCCCAATTGGGTCTAAAATTATCCTTAATAATTTCGGTCTTTTTTATTTTATATGTTTTTGACTTTATTGGATTTTTCAAATTTCATAAATTAAACCCCTGACCATCAGAGCAGAGGTAAAGGTCTTGTTTGATGTTTCATAATCTATGAGTGATTCAGCTCCCGTTCTGACCGATAAAATTTATTTAAATTTTATTTATTACCTAGAAAATAAATATAGACAGAATCTAAATGGTCTCATGCCGAAAAAGATTTAAGAATAAATAAAGTACTCATTGTATTTTAGTTTTATTAAGCTATTAATTAATTAAATAAATATGGAGGGAGTCCATAAGGCAGATACGGAAAGACAAAAAAATTATAATATTTATCTCTAGGTATCTTCCAAATGATTGGCTTTTCGCACCACTGAGCCAAGTCACCCATCCGAGGCTCAATCGTGTTGGACTTGCTTGACCTGATTCGATGGTTATTAAGATGAATATTTATATTTTTTTCTTTTTTTTTTTTTTAAATATTTATAATCAAATATTTAAAATTTTTTATTTTTAATTTATTCCCTATTAGTAACACCAAAAGACTCTTGCATGTCTAATAAATTCCTAGAAGATAAAAAAAAAAATAAAATGAATAAATTTTCTTCGATTTACATTTATTTATTATTCATTTAAGCTATCGCACAAAGATAAATAATAGAATATCTAAAGTTGGCATTTAAATAATGTACTAAGTTATTTATCGATTGATTGTTTACTGAAAAAAAATATAATAGCGTGAAAAAATTTAATTTATTTAACGGTGTATTAAGTTGTTAAACAAACTATTAACGCCCTATTATTATTCGTAAAAAATATTTTTGCCAATTAAAAAAAAAAATAATAATAAATAAATACTTAAATAAGATTTCTATAAAAAAAAAAGGAATATAAAGTTGTGTGAGAGGCTTAAATCACATCAGATTTTTAATAAATATTTTAGGCTGATATTATATTCTATTAGATTTGATTTTAATTTATTATAACATAACACAAATTGAATATTTAAATTTTTTTATTATAACTCTTGGTAGGGTCGTATCTAAAAAATTTTTCTGGGGCGTGGAAAGTACTTTAATAAATGATCTACTTCAAAAATTAAATATCTAGGTTAAATATTAACATTGCTAATGCTCTAAAGATATGTGATAAATTTATCAAAGTAATTTTCCTATTAGAATATTTGGACCTTATTTCCTCTTCCCTTGTCTTAATTCCTTTGAGATATTCAATTTGCTTATATATTAATGTATTCATTTAGAAAGCCAAATTAGTTTATTCAAATTTTCAAATTATTATTTGAGATTATTATTATTGTTCTCTTTAGAAATTCCCTATTTAACAGAAATCGGCAATTAACCGGCCGGATTAAGACAGAGAACTGTCCAATCTTGTTTTCAAGACGAGTTCAAATCCAACCTTGAGAAAAAACTCATCTCAAGAAAACATAACTAATATAACTATAGTAGATTGATATACAAATGAATTTACTTGCATATACACCGAATATTCCCGAAATATTCAGCGTTCGGGTCTTTTCGGTTATTTCCGGTTCGTTTCGGGTGCTTCTACGCAAGTAAATTCATTCATGTGACAACCTACTGGCGTTAATATTAGTTTTCTGGGATTTTACTAAGATGCATTTTCAATATCTTTCAGAAGGAAACTGATATAGCTAGATTTGAATTTGAGACCCCTTAAATAGCATTGGATTCAGATTGGAAAGTTTTCTGACTTTTTTTTAAATCATTTTCCACAGATTTAATGTTAAAAATTTTTTATTTATTGGAAATGTTAAATGTAAACTTTAAGTCAATATAATGTTTATGAATACTTTTTCTAGTACACATTATCATTTTTACGCGCATATACCAACCAACTCTCTCTCTCTCAGAGGATTTTTTCCTAACCCCACTTGAAAACCAATTCGCGTCCGGGTTCTCTAACCGTCCATCCATCGTCGGAAGTTCCCAAGGGAGAAATCCAGGCCCGATGGCGACGACAAACGTCTACGAATACGGCTAGGAATCTTAAGACGAAGGAGGTCTCTCTATCTCTCTCCTCTCGTTTATTTCACAAAGACAAAGCAAACCGTAGCCAGCATCTGACAGAAGGCACATGACGTTATTTCCATCGAGTGTCAAGGCAAAAACGACCCGCATCGTTTCCGACCCTCCTTTACAACCGAAATCACCCATCCTTCTAGTCCTGGCAAATTTGTCGGCAGTTTAATTCTCTCTCGTGTGTGTGTCTGTCTCTCTGACTAGCTGGCTCTGTGTATGTATTGGAGTGTGCATGTGTGCACAGAGTGGAACTTGAAGAACCAAGTGAAGGAGAAGGAGCATGGTGGAGAAAAGTAAACAGGGATTTCTGGAACGCCGTCTATGTTAAGAAACAGCTAAATTAGCATGGCTAAATAAATAACTTATATGTACACAAGATGGATATGTACCGAAAGAGTAAACGAAACAAGCGAATCGATAAAAGTACGTTAATTTTTTTTTTAAGGACGGAGTCTAAATAGTCTCAGATGTCGTAAAGAACTTAAAAAAAAAAAAAATAGGACAGAATATAGTACAAAAATCAAACTTATTAAAGATTTAAAAATTTTATATCACCTAATTAGATGGTAAAAATTTATCCAACACTATCAATGAATGTGATAGGAAATATGAACACCCCTCAGGATAATTTATAATATAACTTATTCTCTGAAAAGAGTAAAAATTAAATATTCATTATTTTCTAATTACATATTACATCTAATACCAAGAGGTGCGACGCGAGCCCTGCGACATATTAGCTTCGCTATGACGGACAAATACAGACATGTGTACCATTAGAGCTAATGTTTTATTCTCACTTTTTCACCTGCCTCGCATCGTGCCCATTCGTTTTGTTTGTTGAAAGGTAGCCAACCCTAATAAGTGATGGATTTTTCGATTAATTGCTACATAGCTGCTCTAGAGGGTTGCCTACCTACCAACGAGTAAAAAATAATTTCTGCAACTCATTGTAGATATAAATAAACACCAAACATCTGTATTTTATTAGCTCTGAAATGACGGACTCTTGAAACATCAAGAGCAAAATTTTAAAAAATGTAAAATATTTTATTCACCTGGCTGCTCCCCGGTACTCGAGTCTCCATCAAATCCTATAGTGTAATATATATAAATGACTTTTGACGCTATTTCTTTCTTTTTCAGTTGACTAATAAGCATCCGTCCATATCCGTTTTCTACGTTTTTAAACCCTATTTATTTTTTATATATTGACTCAAAGGGTTGATAAATCATAAAGTCAAACAACCTGAAGAAGTCTACTAATTATTACGAAACCCATGTGACTAATGATAGTAATTAAAAATCCTCCTGGGAGGCCCAAGCGAGCTCTCTTCCCATTCACTACAACATTATTCTAATAACTTCTAACTAAAGTGAAAACAATAAAAAATTAATTTATTCTTTCGTTAGGGGTTTTGAATTCCTTCAAAATAATAAATATCTTCAGATTCGAACAAAATTCATATAAATCAAATCTTTTTTTGTTTTCTCATCAATCGATCATGTTTTATTATTTTTTCTGACCAATTTAAAATTTATCCCAATAGTTAGAATAAGATAAAAAATCTAATGGGTTGCTATGTGCCCGAATATAATTATTAACTTTTGTCCCTTTCTCATATGAAATAATATAATATAGAAATTATTGCGATCGCAAAAAAATCTTTTTTAATGAAATTACACGATTTTAGGTTCCCTAAGTATAAAAAAAAAATCGGTTTCGCAAAATGGTCTGTCTGTCTGTGTGTCTGTGAGTGAACAAGATATCTCTAAAATGAAAAAACGTACCAGTCTGAAATTTTATATTTAAACTAGGTAATCTTTAGGATTTTAAGCTTTTGAATAAAATCGACCAAAAGGTATTAGTAATTTACTGTTGTACTTTGTTATTTTTTTTTTTTCGATTTTCTCAAAATTCGTCATGACTATTTTGATTAAAATTCATAAATCAATTATTTATTAGATGATCTTTGAAATGCATTAACCCTCATCATTGTTTGGACCCCACTTTATTGATGAGGGAGATGACGACCATTAAAAACAATTATCTCATATATATTTTAGAAAAAGAAAAAAGAAGAAAATAATATTAATTATCATTTTCCTTCTTTACCAAAAATCTTGACAAGAGTAATATATGATACACATTTATGAAATAGGAGCTATAATTTTTTTTGTTGCTGTTGGAAGACTAATCTCAAATTCCAAGTGTTCTGGTTTAAATAATTAATTTTTTTTCTCAACCATATTGTTTTTTTTTTTTTTTTTTTTTTTTTTTTTATTTAAATGCAAATTAAATGATTCTTAACGAAAGAGCTGATCTGAGGTCCATTTGTCCTATTCCTTGGCGTTTCTTTTATCCGGGGGCTGTCACCCTCCAGCCTCCGGGCTCCAGCACCGAGTCGCCGCATAAATCAGATGGCGGACGACGCAAGCCGAGATTTATCTTTGCTTGCATCTGCTCTTCTCGCTGCATCGGAACACAAAACTCCGACAAAAAAACAAGGACTAATTGCTGGGGTGGTCCTTTTTGGCCCTATGCATTGCTGAATAATCGTTCGATGATGTTGCCAGAAGGCGTGCTCTCCAGATCTAAGTAGCTATTTGTAGAACAGCCATCTTCACTCGATGAGTGACATCCTGGTAATATTTTCCAAGTTTTCGTTTTAGAAATAAATCGTCTCGGAGGAGCAATCGCTTCGAATTTAATACTAAGTAATTTTTTTATCAAAAAAAAAAAAAAAAAAACCCTAAGATTTAATCTAATTTGTTTTATTTTACAAATTCTCAATATTACGATTATTGTTTGGATAAAAGATGCTTTCTATTGTTTTCTGACAATTAAGAAATAGAGGCGTTGATTTGGAAAAATTATAATTTCTGATTTTCAGGTGAGAAATTGTATTTATTTAGGATTCCTTTTTGCTTAGGAGGTCGATTATCTTTTTTCAAAATTTTTAGTTTTTTTTCCCCTTTGTTTTTTCTTTGGGTTTAAAAGAAAGGCCGCCTAACTCTCAAAGTAGGTCACTATCTGGAGAAAAGAGCACTAACCATTTGAATTTTAAATAATCTGGAACTCTTATTCCTATACTATTCCTTTTTATGGTAAGTAACGATGTCGATAATGTTAGCACTGAAGGCTTGTCACTATCTTTTTATTTTATTTTACGCATGCGCAAAATTATTATGTACAATATGAACAAGAAGTTTGTATATCAACAAAAGTCTATGAGCCAGTTAAGGATTAGAAAATTTTTTAATATGAATACTCTAAGACTAGGTTAGAGAAAGCTCTTTTTGTCGCCGAGTGAGATTTATTTAGTTCTAATTTTTCTCCATTTTATTTTATGCAACTAAAAATAATTATCTAAAGTATTTCTTTTAAATAAGTCTCACTAAATTTATTTTTGATTTGTTTTTGTATGATAGAGTTTGGGATATTATTTATTCGATTATTCAATCATTTTCTCTTTGTGTGTATTTTGAACTTATTTTAATTGAGCCATGTTCTCGAAACATAACAACTGCGTCACTTGTTGGGGCGATATGTAGAAGGGGGCGATGCAACAAACTATAGAGGACTGAATTTTTTTTTGTTTGTGCTAGTTTGTTTTTGATAAATTGTATTGTATCAAAGGAACATGGGGAACATTAAAGAGCATAAATCATACAAACACATAAATTATTCTAAAGAATTGAGGACAGAATTTAAACAATCGTATTTTATATCGTATAAATGTATATATTTACTTATAACTTATTTTCCAGGAAATATTTAAGTAATATTTTTGAACTGTTTTAGGCCTTTTAGGGCCCTAGGTCAAATTCTCTCCATTTTTTAATATTAATTTGTTCAATTCAATGTGCTAATTTTTTGGTTGGTTGAACTTTGATTTATTTTAATTAAAGAATAATTTTAAAAAATCTTATTTTAAAGAAAATTCCATTTATTATTATATTTATATTCTTTATTATTATTATTATTTCTTAAATAAAATTAAAAAAGAAACGGAGGAAAATAAGAATCCTCTTTGAAGATAATAAGCTACTTTTCATGTAATTGATTGCATTCAATTTGAAATTCTTAACACCATTAAAGGGAGTGTTTGTTCTGAGTCACCGTCCACAAATTTCATGGTTGAATGATTTATTTCACTTGAATAATTTATTTTTTGATCTCATTCGTGATTTAACTTTGATTCTGAAGCTTTTGTCAATTGTTATTTTCCTCTTCATTCTCCGTCGGATTAAAAAGAGCCAACTCAGATCATTAAAATGCCTATAAAGTTCGCTGGTTTGAACGTACATTTAGACGATTGAAAAAGGGAAATTGATGAATCTGAATAAGGGCTGATTTTCAAATTATTTATTATTTTACTTTTATATTTTTGTATTTGGATTTTTTTTTTATTTTCCATATTAAAAAAGAGAACCCAATTTGTTAAGCATTTCAAAGAAAAATCTTTTTCCTTTTACCATCTTTTTAATAATATTTTTAAAAGACATGACAACTTTTACTAAGAATTATCCGACAATGAGAATAACCAGCCACTCTGTTTTTAGAAAATTATATAATATTCCTAAATTTGACTCTGTTAGAATTTGTTTGGCTAATAAATAAACAAAAATTTTGTCTGTTTCTGATGGTTTATGTAAATAAACTACATTTCAACCCCTTCAGGTAATATCACAAAACATTTTTAAAGTATAATGTATGTCCTCTTTAGAGAAGATAGTAACAAGGAGGTTATTCTCGTCACGGAGGGTCATGGAAATAAAGGAAGACTGGAATTGACGAGTTCTACTAGTCGACATGGAGATGTTGGGACGATGATCCCTTGTAGTGCGTACAAGCCTCGCTTTGGAAGGGATAATCGATTGTATTATTCTAGCTAGCAACTAATATAAATAAATAAGGACGAAGTCTAAATAGCCTCAGATGCCGAAAAGACTTAAAAAATAAATGTATCTTTTATTTTTCATGAATATGAATTTTATTCATTTCGCTCTCATAGGGCGATATAAATTTTAAACGATATATATTATACAAAGTATTACGATACAAAGTATTCAGGCATAGTCATTTATATCACTAGGTATCTGCTTGATTTAAATAAATTTTCATCGGATGGCCTGGGACTCACAACCGTTGACTTTTAAAATTTTTTATTAATAGCTAGATAGGAATAGAATTATATATTCTGATTGATGTTATGAGGAAAAACAACCTAATAGAAAAAATAATTTGTTTACTACTACTACTGGAAAATGAAATACGACTTAGGACCACGTATTTCATCTCTAGCAAGCCAAGTGTCTTATATCTAAAACAACCGATTCAGAATCTACAATCAATTTCAAATTTTTATAATTCTCCAATTATTTATATCTTAAATCAAACATTTGAGTAGATTCTCTTTAGACAATTTTTCATTTCTTGCATTATTACTTTTATAAATTCTAAATAGTCTATATTGATTTGCTTTACTTAATTAAAACATCAACAACCAACAATCTTAGTAGTATTAAAAAAAATCACTTACAAAAAGTTTTTGGATTCATTCATCTAAATAGTTTAAACGAGGGACGTAAAGTGAAGTTTTTACGAGTTATCTATCTAAATTGTGTGTAGCTCGATATACGATTCCGGGGGGAAAAAAAAGTTTACCTAAAATTCAAACAAAGTATCTATCGCACAGGCGGCTACTCGAACTGAACCGCAAGCCCTTACGGCCCCAGGGGATGCCTCATTTTCCCCAAAACTCTTCCCGGGGGTTCTTTCACGGTTCATAATTTAAACTTGGCACCCTGGACGTTCCGCTCGGCATGCGGGGTGGGAGACACGTTTGTCTGCCAAGTACAAAGGGATGCAAATCGTCCAATCCTTACGAATTTCTAATATAATCTTATTGAGTTCGTAGAGAAAGAGAGAAGAGGTGGGAGGAGAGAGAGGCAGAATGAGGAAGTGCACACAGCCACTTTCTTTTGTCTATTAAATTCCATTAAACATTAGGCAGACGGTATTTGAATTCTTTAATGTAGAAGTATATTCAAAAACAAATTTGAATAAAAAAAGAAATCAGATCAAATAAGGAAAAAATATTTCATAATTAAAGCCAGCTTTTTTAAATATTCTTTTCGGCTTTTTAGGCTATATAGACTTTAATCAATTCATTTATGATTAATTACAATATCCGTTATTCAGCCATATTTGTTTATATCCATCGGTTTCAATAGATTTATATCGAACCGACTGGAGACTCGAAACTACAATTACAAGTTTTATAAATTTCACTCTTCACAAATGAAAACACGAATCGTAAGTTTTTAAGTGAGTTTCTCACCCTTGATAATTTTTATTTACATTAGGTTTATTTTTGTAGAATGATAAATTATTTCTTCCATTATCCAGCCATATTTGTTTAATATCCATCATTAGAAAAATAAACAATAGCACAATTTTTGCTTATGGTTATGGGATAATTTACGTTTCTCTTTTTTCTCCTCCTCTTTGCACTTTTGTGAAAAAATATATTTAGTCACAAAACATATATATACAGGGTATTTACAATTAGATTCTTAAAAATCTGTTGTGACGGCCGCATATCACACAAATTTCTTTTACCAGGAGATTTGTGTAGTGTGCTGACACACCATAGATTTGCCTCGGGCTACTCAAATAGCCGGTTTACAATTTTATATTACGTTTAATTAAATTAATTATAATTAATTTAAATTAAATCAATTAGCAATTAAAATATATAATCTTCCCTTCCTTCCCTTGGTACAGAGGTAAACAAAGGTCATGTTTCACTTACCAAAGGTCAATGGTTCAGTTCCCATCTTGAGCAACAAAAATTTACCAGGTATTTATATTATATTGGCTACCAATTGGTATAAATAAATAAGGACGGAGTCTAAGCCACAGCCGAAAAAGACTTAAAAAAAAAACCTTTCCCCCGTGGCCGAGCGGTTAAGAATATTGACATTGTCAAAAGTGATAACCTTAATAGCCAAGGAATTTGGGTTCAGATCCCAGGCAATCCAATGAAAATTTATTTAAATCATTTGGATACCAATTGATATAAATAAATCTGCTTTGATTCGTCTCGAAAAATTGTATATGTAGGCCTATATGGCCTCAGATGCCGAAGAGACTTAAAAAAATTATATTATTATTAATTAAATAAGAAACATAGGAAATAAAAAAATTCTGGGCCTTGTCTCTTGGTGCTGGGAGGTCTGAATCAAAGTTCAGTGGATCGCTTCCCGTCCTGAGAAAAATTTATTTAAATTATATTGGCTACCAATTAATTTAAATAAATAAGATCGGATAGACTCCGACTAAATGGCCTCAGATGCCGAAAAGGACTTTAAAAAAAATTCTGTCTTTTTTATTGGTTTCTTAAAATCCAAAATTTGGAGCTCCACACTATTTCGATGGAATATGATTAATACATCTTAAATATTATCTAATTTAATACGTACAGCCATTTTGATCTAAATCTAGAATAATTTCAAGAGTAAAGTGGGCTCCAAATAATTTTAGGGCGGATATTGGTTAATGCATTTCAAAGATCATCTAATAAATAATTATTTCATATATTTTAATCAAAATCGTCACAGCGGAATGACCCTAACTTTAGGTTTTATGTCCAATGCCAAAGTCCTTGCTTTGAAAGTTCTCTTTTATTGATTCTTCTTGACAATTAAAAAAAAAAAAAAAAAAAAAAAAACGAACGACGCTCAGACCAGGTACTTTATTTTATTTAAGATATCTTTTAAATTTTAAAATATAATTAAAAATAAATTCGTATTAAAATTCTCTCTCAAGGTTGGGATGTCAATTTCAATTCATTTGTAGTTTTTTCTTACAAGTTAGATTTTATTATAATAAAAATCAATTGAGTTAATACTTCAAAAGGACCTCTAATTGTATTTCCTGATACACCATAGCTAGCTCTAATCAGCCACTGTGTGACGGCTCGATAAGGATTCTTCTTCATTATAATTTTTTTAATTATAATTTTTTGTTAATTAATTTAATACTAATAATGAAATGAATTAAATTAAATTAAAAAAAGCCCTTTTCATTTTTATGTCCCTTTGTTTCTTTTTGTTTTAAAATTTTGTATTGATTCCTTTTCAAACAGAATTTTTTAATTATTTCAATTATACAATATATAAGCCCATAGGCCTATATTTTAACATATCATTGAATTTATGATTGATGATTGAAGTGAAAAATTCAGTTAGGGCTCATTAAAAAATAAATACAAACATGAAAGATTTTTTAAAATATAGTAGTAATATTTAAAAAAATCTAAACCAATAATTAAAAAAAATTATTTCATTTTTTAATCTTTTATAAGGAAATCGATATGTTGATCTTGGTTGAAATTCCCTATACGATATTGATATCCGGGATCCTCTAAATTCAAAAGAAAAAGGGATAGCATAATTTTGAATTTTTATTTATTTATTAAAATTATATTTTATTAAAATCGATTATTAAGTAAGAATCTCGAGATTATGAGTCCCATGAATTGGGTATTTATAATTTATTATTTGCCTCTTGTCATGACTGGGAGTAATCTCATATTTCTTCTTACATTTATTCCACTAAAGTTTCTTTTATTTCAAAAAATTTATTCACGAATATTTTTTGCTTTTAAATCGTTCAATAATTTGAACGTACGTGAGAGGAGACCTCTATCTCTACACCAAGGACTTTCTAAGAATTTATTTATTAAATAAGTATAATTTCTCTAATTAGAAGAGGTGGATGGATTTATCTTTTAAACAAGTATTCCTATATTTTAAAACTTTCATGTTTGCAAAAAAAAAAAGTATTTTTTTTTAATTGTATATCTTTGAGTACATATTTGCTCTTGATCTCCTTAGAGAATCTTGTGTCAATTGACGAGTAACTGGATATTTTATCTTAGTTCAGTTTTCAGAAGAGAGAGAGAGAGTCTCAAAAGAGTTTCGGAGGGTCGAGAATTCGATACTTGTATTTGCTTCTCTCCCTGTTTATCTATAATCTCATTTGAAAAAAAAAATATATATTTATATAAAATCAATAAAACCCGAAATTAAAGAATTTGCCAATATATTGATTTATTAAATAGATAAATCATGTAGCTAATATACACACTTATTTAAATATTGTATAATCAATATCCTAACCCTCTGTAGAAATGATTGAATATTTGATCATTTCCCTTTGTCGTCGCTTTTTTTTTATGAAAAATTGATTCAAAGGGAATATTATGAAAAAAACTGAATATTAATTTTTAAAGACGTTAGTATTATATAATTCTTAGGTTTAAGATTGTCTCTTGGGAATTTAGAATAGTCAATAAAAATTTTTAATTCATCTAGATAAGTGAATTATATATAGATGTAAAGCCCTTGTATAAAGGGAGTTTCGGCAATTTTAGAATCGATTTTATTGCTCTATTTCTGATCTGATGAAAAGTTTTTTCTATTTCGTTTGAGTAAATCGTAATTCTTATATGTTCGAAGTATGAAATGATACCCTCAACCCGTAGCTTTCTATTTTCTCTACGTAAAGTTTCTTTTCCTTAGCCGCTTCTATTTATTTATAATTTCTTTTTCAGGGTTGAGAAGAGCAAATCTATTTAGTAGATTTAGTCCTTATGAAGAGACTAATATAACTAGTTAATATGTAGTAAAGGTAAAGAAAGAGCAATGCAGATAGTATTATTTCTTTTATTTAAAAGCCCAAGCGACGTTTCGGTCTGCT
>JAAAKE020166569.1:0-11708 GCA_010014785.2 Anisolabis maritima
GGGTAGTAGCCTTTCGAAAAAATTCCGAGTTGATTGGTAGCCTTATCGAATATATATACGAGTGCAAAGGGTTAATTGTAAGTCATAATTTATTTTAAAAACACTTATTTGTTCAGGGCTTTGAAACATTATTATCAATTAAAAAATCCGTTTTTTCGAGAAAAAAAAAACGCTTTTTTTCTATTTTCGTTCTGACAAAAATATAACTAACTATAATATATATATAACTTTAACTGACTGAAGGTGGCCGTTAATAAATTATTAATATGTAGGACTTCAGCCAATGAAAGAATATTTTGCACTCTATTTAGGTAAATAGCTGAAGATTTTTATGTAGTATGGGTAAAGATGAAAGAGCGTGGCAGCTAATTTTATTTCTTTTATTTAAAAATGAATGACTTTGACTAGGCGCTGGTTCACACATAAAATAGGCATATAAAGTAGGACTGGATAATGCCTATTAATAACATGAGAGGGCATTTCTTTTGACAAAATCCCTGCCCTTGCATAGCTGACTAAAATGTCGCTCTGGGTTTTTTAAATAAATGAAATAAAACTAGCTGCCACACTTTTTCATCTTTCCTCTTACTACATACTTTATTTAATGTAAATATTTCGACGTCAGTGGAATGACATCATCCGTAGTACTATAACGGTTGTTTGTTTATAAAATTTTGGTTGATGTAACTAGCTTATCTATTTTTCTATATTGGATGGATTTACTAAGGATTTGCCAAACAACCGTTATTGCACTGAGCTGGATATCATTCCACCGACGTCGAAATATTTCCATTAAATGGAGTATTATGCAAAATATTCTTTCATTGGCTGAAGTTCTACCTATTAATAAAAGATAACTATTTTTTCGGTTTTCAGTTCAATTCTGATTCGAAGCCTTGATATAATATAAACTATTTTTATCGTTTGGATGCCTTTTAATTTATATTAAAGTGAACAGCACCGTTAAGTAACTAAGGTAGGGAGAGCAGCGAGGTTGCCCTGTGCGCTAAATTATAATTTATGAATTTTATATTTTTTTATACTATCTCTAGAAAACAATCACTTTGTTTTTGTATTTGTAAATACATCACTGATAAATTAACCATTATTTTATAATTAAGTTATTTTAATTAATTAAATAAAATTTTTTTGGGAGGTGAAATTAACCATCAATTTTAAATTCATTTTAATACTGAGGAGAAAAAACGAACCAATGAAGTTTTTGAAATTACAAAACAAAACATTATCACATTTTATTCCCTTCCTTCGAATTATTTCGATTTTAAAGATGAACTCACGTCAAAAATCGTTTGACAGTAGTGCAACCAGTTTTGGGTCTTTGGATGTACGTCAAAATAAATTGACCAACGCCTTCCCTCTTGTGAAGAAATAATTATTAAAAATTAAAATTATTTTATCATTGTCTATATATAATTACATAAAATGAAGTAACGATTTTACCCTGTCCCTTGGAGCAGAGGTTGAGGTCTCTTTCACCCTCCAAAGTGATTCGCTTCCTGTTGTGAGCGACAAAAATGTATTTATTTATTTAAATTATATTGGCTACCTAATTAATTTAAATAAATAAGGACGGAATCTAAATGGTCTCAGATGTCCAAAAAGTCTTACAAAAAGTAATGTGTTTCTTGTATGATTAAAATTGGACTTCATACTTCCTTAGAAATAATTTTCAATTATAATATTAACTCCCTACATAAAAAATACTCTTATCATTCCCGAATCGAAATTGAGTGAAAACTGTCAATCTTTTCTAGATTCCATCTTGTTATTTAAAGCTTAATGTGATTCTTATTTAAATATAAGTAACTTTTTAAGAAATTTGAATTAATATTATTTATTATATTTAAAAGGAAGCCATTAATTTTATGGAAGACATCAGCAAACAGAAAAGAAAGTGATATGACAAACAATGCCAAAAGATAAGAATTTATAATGCGATCGATAAAATGGAAATTTTTAATGAAATTAAAAACATACAAAGCATTAATGTGAAATATAATCTTAACAAACTCTATAATATTAATTAACATTATAAGTTTATAAATTGACTCTTTAATACAATACATCTTTTAACTATAATTAAATATTTATTAATTTATTTTAATAATTCATTTAATGATGATGCTGAAAAAGATAATTCGCTTATAAATATTAGCTTGTATGTAGATATATATTAATTAATATTGTCCTATCTAGATTAAATAAATGGCTGTTTCTGGATGGATGGCAACTCGGATGGTAGGACAAAGGCGAGAGAAAAAGAAAATCAGCACTTAGTTCTCTTCTCAATCCTTTATTTCTCAAAAAAAAAAAAAAAAACAACACGTGTTGACTTTTCGGTCGTGTCTTCCAATTCTTCCATTTAACCGTGTCCGAGTAAAGGTCAGAAGACGCGACCTAAACGTCGACACGTTTTGAGTAATAAATGATTGAAAAGAGAACTAAGCGCTTATTTTCTTTTCTTTCATCTTTATTCCACCCGGGCTGTCATCCATCCAGAAACAACTACTTAAATCATACAAGTGGTCATCTCCTTTTTTAATAAAATAAGTAAAAACCTGCATCTCACTCAATTTTTAGATATTTTCTGACTAAGAAGAAACAACTCTCTTGTATTCTAGTAATGACCGCATGCATATTTTATTCTAGCCAAGACCCCGATGTATTGAAGACCTGCTCTAAAAGTAAATCAATGTGAAAGGGTCTACAAATATTATATATATATATACGTATTTAATCCCGGCAATACTAATTCTTTTAATATATACTTATAGTAGTACAGGGAATAAATTATTATCGACCATTTAAGGGGAATACTGAATTTCTGTATGGACGAACAAGAAGGTGGAGCTTCACTCTCCCCCTCTCCATACTTCACTTACCTTTTCCTCCCCACTCAACCTTGAACCAAAGGTCTTGATAATTTTAGCGTTTGAAAGTTTCGCTAAGACTTTTCTATCCCTTCCATATTCTCAATCTGATTATCACTCTTAGTCAGATGACCTACTCGTCCAATGTTGTTCAATTTTTTCTGATCTGAAATTTTCTCTCACCTTCTAATATTTTATTAAAGGGTTTCAGGCTTGCGAATATAGTCTAAAATATTTTTTGGGTTGGGAGAGAATTTTCATTATAGACCTTCTAGTATAATCGTAGGATTTTTTCGTTCATCTTTATAGACTTTTTCTTTCTTTTATAAATACAAAGGGGTGAAAAAATTAATAAAAAAATTTTTGCATTTGGATACTATAAAAATGATGGGGGAGCTCTCTAATAGAGAATACATATATTTTTTGGTTGTAAACAAACAATTTAATATAAAGAAATTATTACAAAAAACATTAAAATGAAATTACAAAGGAGAGCACAAAAACTTTTTCAAATGTGATTGAAACTTAATCAAAAAATTAATTTAATTATCATTCACAACAAATGAAATAAAAAATTTTTATATAAATTTAACTGCAATATTTTTTTTTACCCCTGAGAATGAGGATCAATAAATTTCAAAGGATCTCTCTTTTTCTTCATTTGAACACAAAATAAAAAATACAGATAAAGGAATTAAAAATATCTTCATGACATGTCAACAAATGTCTACAAATAGTACATGTGTTTTTCTACGAAAAGGTAAATAATAAATTAAATGAAACCAATGGAATGAAAGTTTGCTGTTACTTTTAATAATTTATTTCAGTTTTTTTAGTCTAGAAATTAAACTCGCACAACTTTAGTGGAAAGTAAATGAACCAAGTTTTATATATACATATAATGATATTAATGTTTTGCTTAATCTTTGCTTGGTAATAAATTTGATCCTAGAGTTAAATACCATCGAATGAAATAGCTTTGAACTTGGGCAATTTTGTTTAAGTATAATTTCAAGTCATATGTATGAAAATGCAAATAATAATTTGGGCTAATAGGACTAGAGGAGGTTAACGTTTAAGGAATTTATTTTGACAATTTTAATTTTTGGATTAAATAAATTAAAATAAGGGAAAATTTATTTCAAATTCGAGGATATTAATTAAAGGAAAGGTAATTAGAAAACACATTCTGAAAGGAGAAATAATAGGAAAATAAATAGGAGAGAGGAGGGAGGGAAAGATATTAGCAAAATTTGCCATTCTTATCAAGGAAATTAAATATTTATTATCATTAAAACGCTTATTCTAAAATTTGTTGTATATTACTATATTATTATATTAATTTTATCTAATTTTCTTATTGTCTTTCTAATTTATAAGTATAAGAAATTTAACAGGTTCAATTAAACAACGAGAGAGAGAAAGAGAGAGTCTCATATTTTCTTTTCCTTTATTCTTTTATCAAAGGCTGTTATAAAAATTCCTTAAGATTTTATTACTCTGTGTTTCTGCTTCCTGCCATCAATTGTTAGATATCTTTAGTGTAAGCTGAATTTGAGTTTGACCTGTCTTTTTGTTATATATTATGTCTTTTGACTTGAGATTAGAATATTCTCTCTCTGTTTTAATCTACTTCATCTACCTACTTACTAGACGAGGGAGGATAATCTTTTTTAAAAGAAAGACCATATTTATTTTTAGAAATAGTGGAAAGGCCTCACCGATCCTTCGAACCACTACTTAAGAAATAAAAGACTCATTTACAATATATTCATCATAATACATTTTATATCAATGCAAAATTTAAAAAAAAAATGTTTTTATAAAAATAATAAAAAACTTTACAACTTAGTAATGAAATGGTAATTTAGTGCAATTATCTTTCATTATGGTGTGTTTTTACATGAAAATTGTGAATATAATTTCAAAATTTAAACAGAAAAACTATAGTATTATGAAGGCCGCACTGAGATATTAGAAAGACGCAGTTTCCCCATCCTATAGGCAATTATTAATTTGGAATAAATAAAATGGTGCCAGCAGCCAAAAAGACAAGAAAAAAATAGCTCCGACCAATATATCTTCAGAGAGGAGGACAGGTGGGGGACTAACAATATAAGACCTCACTGTCTCTTAAACAAGCCTTTAATCAGAAAGCTTTCATAAGATTGGGAGTCCTCCGACTTCGTCTTCCCTAGTCATTAAAACTTGTGTTTGCCAATGGATTCACATTTGTCATCTTATAAAATTTTTTTTTTTTAAATAAGATTAATAAATAAATACTTTGGAAAAAAAATTACTCAATTATTCATACAGTAATATCGAAAAATACTCCAAAACTGATATGGAAATCTATTTTCTTTTATCGGAGATATTAGAAGTACCAATTAATTTTGTGTTTGTCACTATACTCTATATTAGAAAAAAATTTTAAGTTCTAAAGAAAGAGAATTTATGCCTAATATTTCCAGTAATCTCTTTTTTTTCATCTAACCCCTTCTTTCTTTTTCATTAATGAAACTTTTTATTTATCCTATTTTAAAACTTTAAACTTATGGATTTTTTCTATCTAAACTTTAAGAATTTAACATTCTCGTATTTTTTTTTAATGGAGGGGAGAAAAAGTTTAAATTTAGGATGAAAAAATTTCATTAGTAGGTTCACAATAAAAAAAATTTACGATTTATTTCATTAGCGATTTGCACTTTTTCTTATCATTACTAAGAAAAAAAAAGTAATTTGAATTATTGACAAAATATTGGATTGGTGACCTCATGAATATCATACAAATAATATTTATAAAGTTTAAATAAATAAAAATTTTCTCCTCAAGTAGGCAGATCGGGGCCCCATGCCGCTAACAGTTGAACCCACTTTGTGGTAAAAATTAACAAATACAAAAAGATGAAATAAATGAAGATTAATAAATAAATTTATTTAAATGTTTTTATTTTGATTTTGCATTCATAATCAACTAGCCAAATATATATAATAAGAGTTTGTAATCTAAACAAGGATGTATTTATCTCTTGACTCATCGGCATAAAAGACCGCAAATAATGATAAAATAAATATTATAAAAATAACATAAAGAATATAAATAATTCATATGCCTCATTTAAAATTAATAAATTAATGATTCATTAGAAACAGACAGAGACATTTTATAAACAAATATTTATTAGATTCCAAGTCGCGTAAATCAGTCCTAATTAATTTAGTCTGCAAAAATTTTATAGTAAATTTAAAATAAATATGACACATTTTTTTGAGACGAGAGGGGGGCTCCACGAGGACGGAGAAAAATAAATTAAAATGTTTAAATAAAACAAAAAAATCACTTTAAATTTCGTAATTGAAAAATTGTTGTTAAGAAATTCGGCTCTTTAATATATAATTAATCGATTAATTCCCTAACCAATAAAATAGCTCATAATATAAATTCTACATAATAATTCTAAAATTTTTTTTTGGGTAAATTATTAGAAAGAAAAATAAATTGAGGCACTTCCTCCAATGCCGAGATTTTTAAGATAAATAGGCTAAAATACTTACGATAAGTGAGGTGGGACTCCCTCAATTTTTTCATTTATAGGTTAAAATAAAAGCTTAAAAATATTTCTAAATCTTTATTAAAATATTACGAAGAATATTTCATTTTTATGGAATTAAAATTATTTATATTTTATTTATTTTAATTTAAAAAAAAGCCCTGTCCCTTGGTGCGGAGCTAGAGATCTGGCTTCAGGTACCAAAGGTCAGTGGTTCGCTTTCCGTCCTGAGAGACAAAATTTTATTTATATTATATTGGCTACCAATTAATATAAATAAATAATGAGTCTAAATGGCCTCCGATACAAAAAAAAGACTTTAAAAAAAAAATTAAAATATATCAACTTAACAATTTTAGGTTCGGGCCTAACATTTTTAAAAGTACGAAATTAGAGATTTAAAAACTCGAAGAAAATATTACCAGTCCTTTTTCAACTCAGATCATTTAATTTTACAAATATTTCGGTCATTATAACGCCAAGTCATTTGTTTTTGGTAATTCAAATATTTACATATATATGGTACAAAAATAATGATTTAAGAATTTTAATTCATTAATTCTTCTCTTTATTTATTAATAAAATGGATTAATTTTGTTGATTATATCATCATCATAATTTTAAAATTAAATGTCCAAAGAAAAAATTTATGATATTTATCAAATGAAATTTATAATTATAGATTATGTAATCTATTGACGCATACAATATACAACATTGAGTGAAAACTCCCGGGACTAGCATTGAAAAAAACATTTTTTTTGTCAAAATTCGATTTTATTTTTCAAGAGCGATGCACCAACGCACCTCTAACTTTTGGATTCCTTTAATATAGTCCGATTTGCCAAGCGCTCCAAAATATCCATTAGTTTTACTTTCAACATCCTCATTTAATGCAATCCCCTGTAACCATCTCTTCAAGTTAGGAAACAAATAATGGTCATTCGTGTCCAGATCTGGAGAACACGGTGGGTGGTGGAATTCATATTAAAATTCATGCAATTTTGCCTTCCCTTTCATGGAGGTCGGCGCATTGTCTTGGTGAAAAACAACTTATTTTCTTCGCCATATGCGGCCTTTCATGGTTCAAACGGTCCAATAATACTGTATAATTCTTTCTTGTGACTGTTTTTCCATTCTTAAAGGAGTCAATGAATATTATGCCATTCCAAAATATACTGGCTAAGACCTTTCCAGCCAATTGTGGCCTCTTTGAAGGTTTTGGGGGGCTTTCGTTCGGTTCAAACCACTCTACAGACTGCCTCTTGGACTTAGATGTAGTGATGGATCCATGTTTCATCTATTATTACGAAACGCCGCAAAAACTCTGGATAACGCTGAAACTGCTTCCAACCGGGATCTGATTCATCGACACATTGCCATTTTTGGGCGATTGTTAGAAAATGCGGCACCCAATCAAAAGTAGCGCCATTACACAACCTCTACTCCTAGTCAAGTGGCCGAAATGTCATGAAAATTTGACACGAATCTTTTAAAGGTTGGTACTTTGAAAAATCATTTGGCTGGTGATGTCCGGAACTTTTCACTACATGTTGTATTATAAAATAATCACATTTATATATATAGACATTCCTCAATTAGTGCGGTTTTAAAATTGCTACGCAAATAGAAGAATTCTAATTCAGAAGTTATTTATTAATTAAATTAATTCATTCAATTTTGAATTTTAACAAATATCGTAACTTCAAATAACTATAACTTATAATTATATAAACACAGAGAAAAATTAAATCAATAAAATATGTTTCGTCTATATCACCGTTTCTCAACCTATGGGTCTCGACCCAATATTAAATCGAAATGATAGCTGCAACCTTGTGACAAAACGAGAAAATGGTGAAGTTGGGTCGCAAGGCAAAAATGTTTGTGAAACACTGTTGGCTATATGCATATTGCAAAAATTTAAAAATGTAAAGAGATTAAATTCAAATTTTGAAAAATTGATAATTTTTTCTTTAAAAATAAATAATTTTTATTTTAAATTATATGATTGTTTTTCTCACAATTTATTACACAAACATGACGATTCTTCAATAGGGTTTCAATAGGACTGTATTTACTCTATAAAAATATGTATTCGATTGGTGCAAATTTCGGAACCAATTGACTGCACAGGGATACCTATATAATAAAAGACCTGATGTCAACAGTCACGATTTAAAGCTCGCAAAAAAATTTCAATTTTAAATAAAAAATAAAAAAGCGCAAATATAAACAAAGAGTAGCTATTATGAATATTAAGGCAAATGAAGCCCCCCCCCCCGTGGCCGAGAGGTTAAAGATATTGACGTTCTCGTAGTGATAACCTTAATAGCTAAGGGTCGTGGGTTCGAATCCCAGACAGTCCGATGAAAATTTAATCAATTGGATACCAAATGATGTAAATAAATATGCCTGGTAATTCGTATCGTAAAATAATAAATAATTGTTTAAAGTGTAATATGGCTTCAGATTCCGAAAAGACTAAAAAACGAAAAAAAAATTCTAGTTAAATTTTCATTGATAGATTCTTCCAATTCTTTTAATCACAATACAAAATTACAAATCAAAATATTATTAATCTACTCAGGGTCAAGATAATATATATTTTCATTTCGAGAATGACTTGACTTTAAGTCAAAAACAACACATATCACTCAAGTGTTATCATGTTAGTGGATGTATATTGACAAACAAGCATCAACATTAGTGAAAGAGAGAGAGAGAGAGAGAGAGGCACTCACCCGTTGGCTGCTACGATGTATCCTGAGGAAGTTCCTCGATGTGATTGAGAGGTTCCCTAGTGTTGTCCGTCGTCCGTTGTCTTATCTCTCGTCCTCTTGCCGCTTGCGTGCAAAGTTCGCCATTATCTCCTCCGATAATCACTTGGAAATTCATTAAAATTAATCAGTATTTTCTTATCATTCACACCTACGAGATAATTTAAATTTAAAAGAAATAATAAATAACTAACCATTTAAAAAATAATATTAGGAAAAGCAATTTATAAACACAAGATCAATAAACATCATTACATGTTCAAATAAGTCTTTGTAACAATTTTTCATTAAAAAATTGATATGTGAGTTTTAAATCTCCTTTGCGCGCTATTAAAATACCCAATCAGAACTCGCCGTCAGAAAGAGTTACTTATTCTCTCTACAATTTGGAAATTTTTTCATATTGAGAAGCGGATAAGGGATCACTTTAAGAGGAGGACCAAGAGTCCCGAGTTTCTGTAAATGTATTTTGTTTTATTAATAATTTTTCTTAAAATTAAAAAAAATAAAATTATTAAAATGTATTGATATTTTGATATTCAAATCGCTAGACATGATAAAATGTTTAAAGAGATACGGGGATGCCCAGCGATTCTGCAAAAGCAAATTTATTAGACATATAATAGCCATTTGCCTGTCATCTCTAAATATTTTACAATAAATAAAGAATCCAAATCTTTAGGTGGCTAAACCGCGAGTCCCTGATTGTAAATAATATATAATTAAAATGTTTAGAGTGAATCAGATGCTGAAAAGACTAAAAAAAGTTTATTATCCTTATTTATATTAATTTATATTATTGACATCATTTATTAGAGAAAAAGCGACTAAAAATACTAAATGAAAATAATATCTTTTCACATAAATTGTCTTAGTATTTTTGACGATTTAATAAATAAATAAAAACAATATAGCATAAAAATGAATGAAAATAACTTTATTAGAAAATAGCATCAATTAAGCAAAGGATATGATTGGTGAGATGATTGGAGATATTCTAGAGCCAACTGACGAACGATCAGACAGAATCGATGAACGGTTGAATTTAATTCCTTTGGGGAAGAGCCTATGGGTCCTGGATTTACTAAGAACACGTATTCCACATGGCCTGGTCCAGCGGCCCAGTCGGATAGGGTTCCCGAGGCAACGGGATACTGAGATACAGGAATCGAACTCGGGACAAACTGGGAAGAGATACGGGATGCCCAGCGATTCTGCAAAAGCAAATTTATTAGACATATAATAGCCATTTGCCTGCCATCTCTATATTGAAGATTCTATTTAGCAAGAGGTCCATAGTATAGATATGATCATTTCATTCCTTTTTCTTGGTATTGATTTAATTTTTGAAAATTCCAAAGTTCCCATTAACAATTAAACATTTGTACATACATTTATATTAATAATTTCAATTCGTTTATTTCTTCAAATACTGCATTATATATTTCATCACCAATCATGTGCCAGACAGGACTGGTTACTCAGCTCAAGGGATTCTATTAGTGTGGATTTTTTTTTAAATTTTTTTCAAAATAAAATGTGTTAATTCAGGAACTCGTCTGATTTCATGGGTTTGCAGAGGAGATTTAGGAGTGGGGATGCCAATTAACCTGGATTTACTTAAATGAAAGTCACCAATCAGAAATGAGAAACATTGATTACAATAGATTGGTAGTAAGGTCCTGTGTGTTAGACGCTCGGCTATGCAAACTAAAATGAAAATTATAATAATGCCGATCTATTTTGCCTTTTTACTTTCTCTTGTTTTATTAATTATTCTAATCTAGAAATCCCTATTTAGAAATAAATGTCAAATTCTGCTCGCACTATCATTAGACAAGACACTCAATAGTCAATCAGAAGCCTGTTATGTCATTTTCGGATTATAATGATATTCTTTTGGAAATTATTATATTTAATTTCTTCTTTCCATTCGTTCCTATGTGAAAATTGATATTGATTTATTTATTTCTCTATCATAAAAATATATGATACACAATATCTGTAATAATAATTTTCATTGAAGTCTTTTTATATTTATAAGCATCGCTAAATATTGATTTTTGATTCCATTTTGGAAATATTGAAGTTGCTTAGAGGAAAATATAAAATTAAATATTTAGAGATTATATTATTTTATTATTTTAGTATTCGTATTACATTAATATATATTCGCAGCAAATAGAAAAAGTTTGCATTTTGTTTTCAATTTTTAAAATAAATTTAATATTAAAATAAAAACCCTTCATTCTTTTTTTTTTTAGTCTTTTTGGCGTCTGAGGCCATATAGACATATAGACGATATATATATTTATATAGATATATATAAATTTATGAATCGTATTATCCAGCCATATTTATTTAAATCAATTGGAATCCAATCTGATTTAAATAAACTTTCATCGGACTGTCTGGGATCCGAACCCAAACTCCTCGGCTTTTAAGATTATGCAATATTGACAATGTCAGTATCTTTAACCTCTTGG
>JAAAKE020166580.1:0-11708 GCA_010014785.2 Anisolabis maritima
TATATATATATATATATATATATATATACAATTCAGAATTGTCCATTTCGTTCTATAGAATAAATTTTGTAAAGAGTAGCTGATCTGAAAATAAATATTAATAAATACATCCCTTCAAGGAATTAATTAATATAACTGTATTTTTCGGAGAGGATGGAGATAGACGGAATCGTCTGAGGGCCACCTGTGTATGTGAGCGATTGTGTGTATTTTTCGGAGCAATGTGGAATTAATATTACGGAATTCAAATTTTTACAAATTTTTAAATATTAGTCGTTCAAAAGAACCATGTTTTAATCAAATATATAGGGTAATTACTTGTCTATTATTTATTACAGGATTTTTTTTACCAGAATTTGTTCTTCTGTTTAATAAGCTCCTCCAGCTAGGAGGTTGATTTGCTTTGTTGTCATCCCTTCTTGAGTTCTTCGCCGTCCCTCAGAATGATTGTTTTTTGCTATTTTTGCAAGGCAGTCTTTTAGGGCGGGGAATTTCATTTATTCCTTTCGATATTTCCATCCTTAGGTATTTTGATGTTTCAACTTGTTCGATTTTTGTGTTATCCAGAGTAAGGCAACTCAGTATCTTTTTTTGTTTGAATTTGTTAATTAAAGCAATTGTTTTAATTTTCCAGAATTTTCTTTTAGGCTTGCTGAATGAACTACGAACTATATTTAAAAATTTTTCGAACATTTAAGGTATGTTTAAAATGTAATTGTAATTGTTTTTATTATATCATAAATAAATTAAATATTTAAATCTATAAATATATTTCTTATAAATAAACTTAATTGTTATTAATGTTTTTCATACAGTGCTATTAATAAAATATAGTGGCCTTCGAAATTCCTTTTCAAAAACGGACTAGGATTATCAATCGTCTAATTATGAACACAACCATCAACTGATAGAGATACGCCACTTCCGAAATTCCTTTCCTTATCAGCCATTCAGACCAAAATTCAAATGTTGGAAAAACAAAAAATACAATTGAAAAAATTAATAAATGGAAATTTGTTTAGCGATAGCAGTTTTAATAAAAGAAATTTCATAAATAATAGAAAATCTGTAGCAGGCTAATTTTAAAAATCATTCTCTGTTTTATCGGATCAAATATTAAATGATATAAAGTAGGGGTCGGCAAACTGAGACTCGCGAGGCTATTTAGGTATGTATCCTGAAATGAAATTGAAAAAGAAAATAAAATATTTATTTATAAAAATTTTAGCAATGTTTTACTTCATTCAATATTACTTTAATTTTCATTATTTGTACAAATTTATTGCTCTTAAATGATTTTTGAACTGAATGAAGCTCAGTCACGCTAAATTCTAAACTATTGTGAGGGGCAGATTTTGGATGGCTCTTTGATATCTCTGGTCTAGAGAAATAAATATTACTCTCCGGTGTCAGAGGGTTTTATGATATCTTTTATAAAAATATTATAATCGGGTCGTTTTCAGAATTCCAGAGAGGTTTAGATATGTAGAGTTTTCCCTCTCTAACAAAAAGACGGCGACGGAGGGGAGGTGCAGGTGGCTTGATTATGGAAGGGACATATTTTGGCCTTCACAATTTTAGAGTGGGGATAATATTACTGAAATTCCGGAAACGACCCGATTATAAGATAGTAAAATGAAATTTGTGATTTTTAATATTTTTTATTTGTAGTCTAAGATGAATTAAAACCTAAAACTTATTTTCCTTGACCCGTTTTAACCGAGGCTGAAGGACATATCCCGAAAGATTGTCCAAATGCCAGTTAGTTTTAGTAAAATAGAAAATAAATTCTATAGAATAGAATTGGAAGTGATTTTAGTTTAGGTAAAAATCCAAAAGGGGTGATGGTAAAATTTGAAAATGAAGAGGGACAAAACGTGTTCCGGTTTGAGCTGCTAATCTACCGATAGCACTTAATTGTAACTCTTTGAAAAAATTTGACTTTAGAATACAAACATGACTTAAATTTTTCTTTTTGTTAGATAATAAGTTGTGACGTCAAGTTAGTGTAATATTAAAATAAAATAAAAGTGCAATGTTTAATCAAAATTTTCAGGAACAGAGACCTTTAGTTTTTCATTCTATTAAATTAAAGACTCTCCGTTCTTGAAATATATGATTATATCGCCCGAAACGTTATAACACAGCATAATATTTCAATTATTTTATCGAACAATAAAATGTTTTAATTAGATATCAATTATTTCCCTCCTCAATCGGGATGAACAATAGTGAAAAGGTAAATTCTATTATCAATTCAATATTTATTTTGTTACCGATAGTATAAATTAACAAGGACATTTTATCCTGAATTTAATTTAATTAAATGATGATATTTGAAAACCACTGAATAAAGTCATAATGAGATGCCATTTTTCCTCAACGAGAGAGAAAGATAAATAAAAAAGATAGGAATTAGGGAAGCGAAAAATGGAGGTCAGTGACGTCATGACTTTTAACATCACACACCTTTTACATAATTAATCATGTAAAACTCGAATCCGGCCATTAATTGGATTAAATGAACTGGAAAAGGGCGCTAACGCCCGATCCTCCTCCGTTTCTTGAATTTTAGATCATTCCCTTCACCTTTTGACGACCAAACAAATTGAGATCTCCAAATATTACTCGAAACAAAGAAACTAGGTGAGTGTCGTTACCTTTGGGATTGGCACTATAAAGAGAGCCAAAATGACATTTGTGATATTGCAATAGGAATTTTTAAAATACCTGGCAGCTTGCTTGCTTAAGTAACGCAGCTCAGTGGATTTTAAATGATAAAATTTTGAAATATTAAGGATCACCTGGTTTTGAACGAACTCTATTAACGTCAGAGAAGATTTGGTCACTATACTTGATTTAACAATGTTGTGCATCACTAACGAACAATATTTGCAGCGGGAGTGACCAGCCAGAGCCTTTTAATAATGTGGCCGCTTTGCCTAGGGAGCCCACTAATTGGTCGGCGGAATGTCATCCTCGATTCCTCGTTTCAAACCTCTCCTATATGCTCAATACCAAAGTTATATTAAATAGACTATAAGGGTCAATTTTGATAATTTAGCAAAGTATGAATAAAGCATAGTTTGAAATCTTGCGCCTTAGGCGGTTGCCTAGTTGCCTAAATGGTAGTGCCAACTATGTCCAAATAGCATATGTAATATAAATGTAGATTTTCAATAAAATTGGAAATAATTTAGAGTTGAAATTCTTAGACATAATTCTTTTCGAAACGTTGGTGAATAAATGACGTAAAATAAAACAATAAAAGCAAACTAATAGGTCTTTGGATACCTCGATTTCTCGAAACCCCAGTATCATGTATTCTAAAGTATTTTTTTTAACGCATCGAGAAAAGCAATCCACAAATACTCATCAAAGATATCTACTTCATGAGTCTTTGAAGTATTTAACATCTTTGGAATCATTATTTAGAAACAAACAATGCTTTCAGTTTAAGTATGATTGATTAGTATAAAATACAATGTTTTCGTCATTAATCTTTCATTTTGCCCTTAATTGTTAAAATCTTGTTTTTATATTTATTCCATGTCTAGCTATGAATTAGTTGGGTTAAATAATAAATTTGGGATGAGTGTTATTCTTTCCGATGGATTCTAGTTGCAGTATTAGGTTCAAGAGAAGTTTATTTTTAAATTTCCTAGTCAAGGACGACTGCTTACCAGACAAGAAGTCGTCCAAATGGACCATAAATTGGGAGAGCCTGGCAAGTGATCACCAAAGATGGAGAGAGAACTTGATGTACAAAGAACACACAAGTGACCGGAATGCTATCAGGCAAGAAAGTGGTTAGCCATCTATATGATATACTGATAAGAGATGGTAGTTTATTTTGGCTTTTGAAAAAAAGAAAAAATGGAGAATTTTTAATTAAATAAAATTATGTATGATTTGAGAATAGTTTTCTTTTTATATGTTTTTATATAACTCTGAACATCATCTTGTAATAAATTTTTAAAACACTTCTTAATTAGCTAGATCTGAAAAATTATGCGCCTAGGTTTAGGTCAGGTGTGGTATAAAACTTATTATAAAAAGAATAAAAAAAAACATTCAAAAATTGGTTTCCAACGTCTCCAGTAATCAGCGCGAGAAGCTCTGTGAATTTTTCAATGGGAACAAAAATTATTTTTTTTAACGATTTTATTTCAAAAATGCACTAAAATGAGGAAAATAATATTTTTTATAAAATTGCTGTATATATTTGGCTAATTAAAATAAAAGTGTGGGGCGCCCGCTGAAACTTGAAAGTATCATTGAGAAGAAATTAAATAAATTTTCAATAAGCGCGCCACGCTTTTGTTTTAATTAACCCAATATATTCAAAAATGAAAAAATTATTTATCCTTGTTAGAGCCTTTTTAAATAAAAGCGTTTTTTTTTTTTTTTTTTTTTTTTAGTAACAAAAACAATTAAACACACTTTTTTTACTGTTAAATTCTGTTTTTAATTAAATTAGTTGTAAATGAAATGATGAAATAGCAGAGAAAAAAATGATTAATTAACTTAATGAAAAAATATTTTTTTAATTCATGGTTTGATAATTATAATAAGCAAAGCGAAAAGAATATAAGGAATTATTTTATGATAAATGAGTGCGAGCTGATTATAGACGTGGGCAATGTTTTGAACACTCAAAAGAAACCCCTATTATTCAGTATTCGGAATTATTTTAATGTTTCTACTAATATAATATCTTCTTAATGAGAATTAATGAAAAAAGCATCCTTTTGATATTTATCATACAATTCATAATTTATTATGATTTAAATCCTTTTAGCAAATTAAAGAAGTGCCTTAGGTATATTAATAAATACTTTACATGTATGTCACGGACTCTCAAAACAATCGACCCAGTACTTCATTTGAAATTCCAACCTGAAAAACAAAAGATGTCAAATAATACCCACTTATAAAATTTTGCTTATGATCATATTGAACAAATTTAATTTGAAAAAGAAAAATAATACCTTTTTCTCTTAGGGTTATATTATTATAATCGATTATTCCTGTTTGAATTTCAAATGAAGTAGCACTTCCATTGTTACCTTTAGTTATATTTCAAATCACATATCCGAAATAGATATATCCAGCCGGGAATCGAACCCGGCTGCACTGCGAGATCACTCGAAGTTAGATTGCTTATTTAGCTATTAGGTGAAAATGAATTCTGAGTTTGGATTACTAATTCCTCTCTCAGCGAGGCACAGGATGCAAGAACAGCGGCCGGAAAGGGGAGACATGGGTTCGATTCCCGCTTGAACACATGTTTTTCGGAGAAATTACTTAATAAATAGCATAAGCTTATAGAAAATTTTATTTCAAATAGTCAAGCTGTTCAACCTCTAAAGAATCTAAAAACATCTAGATAAATTACTTTTTGTATTCAATTGGTTAGAAATTCTTTTTCTATCTTATCATATGGATGTTAGAAGAAATTTTAAAAAAAAAGCAAAATTTGCAATTTAGTATAATGAACAGCCCGATTTAACTTCTCCATTATAAGCTACGTAGTTCATTATCGATTTAGGGATAATCACTTAGATGGAGGGTGACTATCAGATGAATGTAAACATATGTCCCAGTTTTAGTACTTAAAAATCTAGAGTAAACACATGACATCAGAGCCAAGTCCGTGGGGACATTTTTTCAGAACAACGAAAAGGACAGCTAAATCCCGAGTTATTTATATAAAAAAAAAGTTGAACATAATTTCTAGAAGAAAAAAAATAAATTGATTGTTCATTTAAGAAGACTAAAATTAAGATTCCTATTTATACTTTCTCTTCATACATTTCTAGTGTCCTAAATAAGTTCTAAATAAAATAACATAAAACGTTAAAACTATATATGTCTGTGATTTGTATAAAAAACAACCCGTCTATCTGATTCGCGTAAATGAAGCATTTACTTATCATATTTCCTTTTACCGATATTAATCATTTTTAATAATGATGTTTCGTCTACAAACAAGATTTTTTAATCTCTTAAAAAGAGATAAGACAGAATTTTTTTTTGAAAATCGTAAAAAGTTGCAAAAGAAAAAAAAAAGTAAATATATAAATGTCAATTCTCAAATATATTTACTCTAAAATGCAAGTTCAAATATGTCAAGTAATTAATAAACATCTGACAGATTGATGCAAATGGGCTCCCTTCATAAACATGTTCCTTGGTATAAAGCAGCTGGTTCGTTATATTTGATTTTATTAATAAATACATTACATTTGCATCTGTTGGAGAGAGAAAATCACATTAAATTTTAAGGAATGTTGGATAATTCCATTTCACTTGTCAAAGCATAAAGCTAATAAAAAATTCCTAAGATTTTTGACAATTTGGATAAATAAATTAACATTTCATGAATTTAATGTTATTATTTACTTATGATTGTTGAATTACTGTGATTTTATTTAAACGGGTTGATTGGGTGTGTGTTAGATATATATATATATATATTATTTATTTGTTTTTTTTTTGAATAGACCAAAACACAGACAAAAAGGGGCGTCATTTGGAGGGGAAGCTCTCACCTTAGCCTATTTAAATCTGCGAAATATAATTATTAATAAATATAAAAAAAGGGGAGAGGGGAGTAAATAGAAAAAATTTTGTTGGCATTTTTTGACAGAACAGACAAATTGGTTAATTTTCTTCTAATTTCGAAAACATTAATAAATAATTTTAAAAATACGTTTCCTCTACTCATTTTGCAACCCTCTTCAGGTACATCACTAAGATTCTAAAGTGAAGTGAGAGACAATATGGCTGTCAAGCCCAGGTCAATTTTGTTTATCACTTCACTTTGGATTTTCTATGATATATCCAACTTACCTGAAAAAGACCGAATGTTTTGGTGAAACGTATTTTAAACAAATAAAACGGAATTACCCTCCCTCTGTGGTTGGCTCCTTGTCTCAAAAAAGAGCAAGTGGAAAATGCCATTCAGAAAAATAAATAAATCAAATTTAAAAAATAAATAATTAGTAATCAATATATTTTATTGTATATAAAATATTAATTTTATACTTTTATCTGAAAAGAGATTTAGGAATTCCTCGTTGATCTATATTTGGAAATGTTTTATTTATTTTTATTAAGGGAATTAGAATAACGGAATGGCCCTAATATAAAAATTCTTCCAAATTTTTTATTGAAAATTCCAAAGAAAATAAAATGCATTTAAAAGAAAAATCTTTAGCAGTTCAGATATCTGAGATATGCATTGATCCTTTTTCTATAATACCCAAAGATTTGAAGATATTTAATAAAGTTTATTTTGATTTCCCTCTTTAAATAAAATTCTTTAATATCGTTAAATTTAAAAAATATAAATATTTTTTCATTTTCTTTATATTTTCCTTTAAAAAAAAAAACCTTAGAGAATGACGACATTATTGTATTCATAAGATGTTTGACAGTGATAGATGAGAATGGATTATGCTACGCCATTTCCAAGTTGGTGTATGTGTATGTGTTGACATGATTCCTTCTGCTTCCATTTGACCAATTAATTCTAGAGATTAGATTTAAGATTGCTTGTTAATTTAATTATATCAACACGAAGTTTAACTTTATTTATTATTAAATTTAGAGAAAAAATTTTCAAGAAAAAGTGTCGATTAGTATTCTGTATATATATATTTTTTTTAAATATACTTGATATCATCTCGGTGATGTATTTGCCCTAAGTTATTTTAATAATTTCTCTTTATTTTAGAGTTGCTCCTGGAAACGTTCAAGGAGGGTAAGAGAGTGAAAGAAGAGAGAGGAATTTTCTAAACGCAAATTAAGTGAATCTCATTAGTGAAGACCATTATTGACAAATTTCCCTTTCCTTTGACCTTGATCTGATTTTCACTTTTCTGTCTCACAATTTAATATTTAATAGGATTGAAATCTATATTAATTATAGAAAAGATGATCTCTCTAATTAAAAACTTACCTTAGGAATGATCATTATACGATCTATACAAAAACAAAAGGCAATAAAATTATATGAAAAAGACTAATTTTTTTTTTCTCGTTTCTGTGCATATAATAAAAAACTTGTAAGATACTCAGAAAGAAAGCGTTTTTTGAGGCTGCTTTTGAATGGAACAGATGATAGCTCAAAACAAAAATAGCAAAAGTAAACTTAAAACTTTAAAGTAAAAGTAATTTCTATTGGAATTTTGAAAATATATATGAATTAAAATAAAAATTTAAAGATTGTTCAAATTCTGCTAGAAAATGAATTTTTTAAATAATTAACGTATACCTTTCTCTAATATAAACGCTTTTATTTAACTTGCTTTGTCCATCTGATATATTTATATCAATTTCCATCTTTCCCGATGAGCAAGAAATCTGAAATTTTGCTTTGCATTTATTCAGTTCCAAAAACAATACAAAAAATATGTGACTAAACGCACATCACTTAACTTCCTCTTACCTAAGATAAGAAAAGATGGGTAATCTGCTGTCACACCAGATTTTTGAGACGGTTCCACTAGGTTGCCGTTTTCTAATTCATATCTTAATTGAACCATGTCATCCAATTTAATCAATATCGTTAGAGTAGTTTAAGAGAAAAAAACAAAAAACCCAAAAACATACAAGGGTAAAGTGGGTCCCAAATAATTTTGGGGTGATAAGGGTTAATACATTTCCAAGATCATCTAGTAAATAATTTTTTATGAATTTTAATCAAAACCGTTACGGTGAATTTTGAGAAAATTGAAAAAAAAAAAACTAAAAAAATACATAAGCAAAGTACTGGTACCAGTTGGCCAATTTTATTCAAAAGTTTCGAGGGCATCTAGCTTAAATATAAAATTCCAGCATTCAATATGCTTTTTATGTTAGTAAGAAATTCACACACAGACCATTTTGCGAGGCTCAAAGATCTCAAAACGAGTATTTCCGTTGATATCTAGCAATCAATTTTTCTGTAATCGCAATACTTTCCCATTACTTATTTCATATATAGGTAAGAGAAAGTAAAAATAATTTTTAATATCTTTTTAGAAATAAAATTAAAAAAGTAAAAATCAGGTAAAAATTCAATTCCGAACGATTGCACAGCCTCCGGCAGTCAGCGCGAGAAGCTCTGTCTATTGGCTTTGTGCCTTTTTTGATCGTGAAAAAAAAATATATATATATATATATATATAAAAAAAAAAACGATTTTATTTAGAAATTCACTAAAAAAAGAGAAATTATTTTCCACATAAAAACAAAAATTAAAAAGTATTTAAAAAATTAAAAAGAGGGAATAACTTTTTTTCATAAAATTGTTGATTGGGTAATTAAAATAAAAGAGTGGGTCGTTCATTGAGATTAAAAATATCATTTATAGGAAATTAAATAAGATTAATAAATAAATAATAATACGGTTACTTGTCAAAGTGAATACATCTACAAGATGACGGCTGCAGAAACAGCGGCCGAAAACTATTATTGTATATTAATTATAGTTTTTGTATTATTAATTACTAAAATAAAGGACGGTTAATTCCAAAAAAATATCTTTTATTTATAATTAAATAAGATTTCCAATGAGCAATCCACGCTTTTATTTAAATTAGTTATATATATATTAAAAATTTTATGAAAAAAATTTTCCTCACTTTTTAGTTTTTTTAAACTATTTTTATTATTTTTAAGTGGAAAATATTTTTTTCTATTTCTTTTAGAAAAAAATTCCTTTAAACATCGTGTGACTGTCATATTTAGATATATCTCTTCCACCGTCTTTTATTGATTTGTTATTCAAAAAATTCCGAACATATTCTGAAATCGGAGGCGATTTGACCTCCTATTTTGAGCGCGGTGCCCGGGGAATTTATATATAAATAAATAAAATTTAAATATAAAATAAATTGATGAGATCCATGTGTGAGTTCCTTAAATTTTCTGCACATCAGGGAACAAATGTCAAACAGACATCTGGGAAAAAAATTTGGGCGGAACAAAAGAACAGGCAACTGCTCGATGGGGTCTGGTGTTGGTATTGATCCCCACCTAACCCAAGTTGAGAGGGTTAGTACCCGGAATGCTTTTCCTCGACCTCTTGGGCGATGGCTGTAGGCCACAAAGGCCTTCACAAAGAACATCGGAAATGTTCTTCATTAACGCCGTAATTGGTTTTCTATTATTAGCGCTGCATTTTTTTCTTTAAGGGCTCATGATAAGTAGCTGGTTGAGACACGATGCACTTATTAAAATTAGATTAATATTAAAATTAGAAATTAAAATTAGTAATTAGAAAAATCTAGTGTAACTAAACGCACATCCAAAACTTTCTCTTACTTAAGACAAGGAAAAGTAAGTAATGAGCTGTCACACCAGATTTTTGAGTCAGGCCCCTTAAGTAGCCGTCAATATGCAGTCAACTTGAATTTATTTTGTTTAATAAATGAAAATTTCATATGACTCGCACTTTGTTAGATTTCCGAAAGATGAAAGTGGCCAGCCAGCTCCGCAAGCCCATCATGGGTCAACGTGTAAAGGAGTCTTTAAATTGAAGGCCCCACTGTTTTGAGGTGATTTTTTTTAAACTACTCTAAAGACTGATTAAATTGGCTGAACCTTGAACGGCTAACTAGTGGGCCAGTCGCAAAAATCAATCAGGTGTGACAGCATATCACTTAGCTTTCCTTATCTTAGGTAAGAAAAAGTTGTGTGGTGTTTGTCACACCAGATTTTGTGCTTCATTATCATCTCTCTTATGTTTTCTGGAGATGTGATAAGTACTGGTTTCTGGCTGTGATCATTTTGGTGTTGACTTGCTCGGAAAAGGCAACAAATCGCGGAACGAAGAATTTGGAGATTCAATGTTTTTACGAACATGTTCAGGAGACTGGAACTTGACCTCATTCTGCTCTCTCTCTCTCTTGCTGTCGTTTGGTTGTAGGAGAGACTAGCAGCAAGAATCCATGATCTGGTAAAAAAACCTTTTACCTTTTTAAATAATCATAGGAGAGATAAAACCAAATAATTAAATTTAAATGAAAAGGAATGAAAATATTGACCCGTTTCACCCGCAATCTAGTGACCCCAGTCCCCCGAAATGGTAAACTTTATTTCGCTTATATTGGTAACAATGCCAGAAAAACTATAGATTTGGCACTGCAAAAGTATAAACTTTAAATATAACAAATGCTTAAAGAAATTCTAAACCAATTATCCCAGCAATATGATTTCAGTATAATTTTTTAAACATGGGAATGTTTCCATAACTTAACTTAACAGCACAATCTTTTACAATAATAATTCGATTCACAAAGGGTTCTTGTTTCCAAATGGAAGAAGAAATTCTATATGTTATGACTATGTTTTAGCACTTCCTTAGATTCTAAGTATGTGGCAGCCAGGAGAGAATTTTTGAAATTGACCCGATTCGCCTTCTGGCCCGATTCATTCGATCATAGCCTATATATTACATATATGTGTAAGAGAAAGTAAAAATAAGTAATAATTTTATAAAAAGAAAAAATTATTTTGTAGGTTTACATAAAAAATTAAATTGAATAATATTTATTATTTATATATATATATATATATATATATATATATATAAATAATTGTTGTCATATTTTCGAAAAAAATGTATCCTAGCCGGAGATCCCGAGTCGAAAAAGAACAAATAATGCAGGACGCAAGAGCTGTCCGTTTAAAACAGCTGTATGGGAAATCCAAGCATT
>JAAAKE020166591.1:0-11707 GCA_010014785.2 Anisolabis maritima
TGTAAGGCATTGTTTCATTATAATAATAATAATAATTATTATTATTATAATAATAATAATTATAATAATAATAATAATAATAATAATAATAATAACAGTAATATAATATATAATATTAACATTTTTGAAACATTATCTTAAAACTCTTCTTATAGTAAAATTAATTATTGTCTCTATTTTTCCAAAAAAAAAATAAGAAAAAAAATAAAATTTATATATTTCTCTAAATGTTTTCCTTGTTATATAAATGTGTCAAAGAATACTAATAGTTAACTCACTTTTAATGATTATACTATAATTTTATTGAAAGTAGTGATTATAATAAGAAGCGCCTATGTTTTTTTTTTTTAATTTAATCACTCATACAAAATTATTATTTTTATTAAATAATGATGATGATGATGATGATGATGAAATGAAAGATGGGTAGAGTTATTATGGAATTTTCTCGTAGGCTTTCGCCTGAAGCAAAGAAGTTATATGTAATATACGTCACTAACATGTAAATTAAGTCATGTGACCCCTGGGGAAGACAAGAATCCTTACAAGCTACCACTGCTAATTTAGAGTATTACAAGTGCATAATTTTTCATATCTTTCAAAGAATTTGTTTAACTTCTTCTTTCTTTGCCTTATCCCTTGATTTGGGGTCGGCGTTCAGAATTAGATGCGACCAAGTGGCCAAACAAGCCGGCCTGTCGTTTGATATGAGAGAGAGAGAGGAAGGCTGACATATAATAAATAATAAATAAATAATTTATAAATTTGTATTTGTGTTTGATTGGACCTAGCCACCGAGGACTTGTGTCTCTAAGCAGGTCTTAAATAAATTTATTATTTATTTATTTATTTATTTATAGGGAATAGAAGAAATACCAATCTAAGCTCGGGTAACTCGTGGTCGTCATACACGAACTAAGCCCCTGAGTCAAATTATACTTTAAAACAAATGAATGCTATTTTAAAATAAATTATGCGTTTTTTAAAAAATTTAATAATTCTTTATATATATATTTTTTTTAGTTTAAAATTTTTTTCTCTCTATCACATGATAATTATTGCTGATATATTTTAAATGTTGCTATTTAAATTTTGCAAATAATATTTCTCCTATATTGGAATATATATATATATAATTTTCCACTATTGCACAGCAACAGGGCCGGCCAAATGGGAGTTGCGCTATTCGGGTCTCCCTTTCCAAAGAATATTAAGAAAAGTAATGAAGCAGTATAACAAAATGCACTTTTGTGTCAGCCCGGGACACCTTCCCCAAAAATTTTTAGACTGGTAGAAAAAAAAAATAAGCCAAGCGAGTTGTAGGCTAGAAAAAGAAAAAAATATAAGTTAAAATCTTAAGAAAATTATTTTTATATCTTATGAGTCTTCCAACCTAAAAACCAAACTTTTCCGGTTGGCCATTTGGGCGTTGAAATCACAGTTCAAAAAGCCCATAGCCAGAGCTTCTCAGGTTGGCCATTGGTCAAATCTTTTTTACAATATTGTATTGCAATCGTTAACCTTAAGTGGGAAATCTCAGATTCACTAATAGATTGTGTGACGGGCAAAGCATTTAATAATAAAAACTGGCATAGCAATATCGTTAGAATGTATGATGCTGTTAGATAAAAGAGGTAATTAAAAAAACCAATATAAATGAGGTCTCTGTCTCTGTGATATAGAAGTCACCAGGTTTTAATTTTAATTTACCTCCCTAAATATATATATATATATATATATAGTCAATCAAAATAAATCTTCCCCTAGATTTTCTTTTAATGAATATCGCATCTTCACTTCAATGCTGACATTCATCAAAGGAAATGTACTATATATATATATATATATATATTCGTAAAAAATAATTTGCCTGCCTTTCTATTTCACTTTTCATCATCATCACACACATAAACCATTCCATTTATAAAAAAAAGATATTAAGTTTTTTATATTGATTTACTAATTTAATAATTAAAATATTTGATTAATTTATATTTCTAAGTCAAATTGCAAGCGGCTGAGAAAATTTTAAAAAAATATATAAATATACATACACATATATAATAATATTATTATTAAAGAATTATGTTATTAATTATGACATTCAATTCATTATTATTGTTTTTTTCTAAAACTTCTCAAAAATAATTTCTACTAAGGAGAGGTTTAAGAAAAATAAAATTAGTTACGACGAGGATGAAATATGAAACTAACCTTATTATTTTTGTAATAAGATATTTAGGCATTTCAAGGAAAGGGTTTGCAAAATTTAAAACTAATTCCATCATTTGAACAGCAGCAAGTTTAAGAGTCACATACAATTTAGAAATTCTGAATTATATGATTTTCGTCTTTTTCGGTTTCAGATATCATTTTAGACTCCATCCTTATTTATTTATATTAATTCATATAATGTAAATAAATTTTTGTCGCTTAGAACGGGAAGCAAACCACTGAGCTTTGCAACGTGAAGCTCCTTTACTCCAAAAGACTGGACTAATTATAGGATTTTTTTTATTTCTCCCGTTTAGCTTGGGTATTTATATGATTATTCAGATTTGAAATAAATAGAGAAAAGATTATAAAAAGAATAAATAACAAATAAACATATTATACCCAGAGAGACTCAAACACTAATAACACAGAATTTAAGAGATGTAGAAGATATATAGCTATATATAAAGCAACGAGGTTAATAAACAATACATGATATTCACCAAGAAAAAAAAAAAAAATGTAATTTATGAATTTATTATCGCATGCCCTATTTACTTATCCTATCATTTCATTGCTGTTCAAATGGTGACTCCAGCCTCTAATATTTAATATTTTATTAAAAAAAAAATTTCTTTTTAATTTCTAAACAACTTGCTCATTAATGAAGTAATATTTTATTTTGAGATTAGAGCCAACACCAATATTTCTTTATTTTTTCAATAATGTATGATAATAATAAAAAAAAAATAATGAAAATAGACGTTTCTCAATCATAATTTATTTTATTTTTCATTTAATAATTTGAAAGATTGAGAAATATTAAATTTATATAGGAATAAAAAAAGTGTCTTAAAAATTAAGGATTTTTAGAGCAAGTATTACTCTATTTTTATTTAGTACATATTTTATATAGAGTTCTACTTAAAAAAAAAATATTTCCTTTTTTAAAAAGTATAAGGGAATAAAATATTTTTTATAAATTAAAAACGACTTCAAAAGTTTGTTTGGTAACCTATTGTATATTATAAAAGAAATATTTTGAAAGTAATTATTTTTTACGAGAGATTCTATTAATTCAATCATACTTTGAGAAAAGATCCTTTTGGCCCAAGCAGAAGAGGAGGTAGCACATCACTTACTCTTCCTGCTCAATCAAACGACAACATTTTTTGAAGGGGTTCAGGAAGTCTAAATTGGTCATATATCAAATTAAAATGTTTATTTCACTTTAAGTAAGGCGAATTACCATAGAGGAGAAGGTTGGCGTCTTTTTCTCTTCAAGGTAATTGTCTTGCGGAATTGATAGAATCTCTGGTTAATAACATGAAATGGTTTATTCAAAAAAATGAATTTATTGATTTATATGTGAAAAATTGGCGAGAGATGAAGCTGAAGTTGTTTAAATATTTGTGACGCATAAAATGTCAATCATCTTGTTCATAACCTAAAAGTATAAACTCCATCTGTTTAGCTGAGAAATATATTAAATTTTTGATTAAATAAATATGAGCATGGTGCAGTATTTTTTGTCATCAAAATAAATCTTTAATAAAATATAAAAATGTTTTAAGTAAAAAATGCTTTTTCATATATAATATATGATCCTCTGCACAATGTTCAAATTTATCCATTTTAACAAGGATATCCTCCCTGTGGCCGAGATTGACATTTTCAATATTGATAACCTTAAAAGCCAAGGGTTGTGGTTTCGGTTCTCAGCCATGATGAAAATTTATTTAAATCAATTGGATACCATTTGATGTAAATAAATGTCTGATCATTGTATCGTAAACAAATATATCATATATATAATGTCTATATAGTCTCAGATGCCGAAAAAACTAAAACTAAAAAAAAAAAATATAAAAATTACATTGGTTAAAATATATACAAGATGGCTGTCACAAATATTTCATCAATGTAGGAAGGAGTAGGCCATAAGATAAGAAGATTCTACGATATTAAAACTTCCAATATTTAATATCGTAGAGGCTTATCACTCCTGGCTGCCTGTTTCTTCCTCCATTGTTAAATACAACAACCACCTCATTTATTCGCATATATTTCAACAATCACCTCCATCTATATGTTTGATCACGAACTTTTCAAATTGCCCGCATATATCAGGGATGTAAGAAGTGACAGGAAGGGAGAGGTCAGCTATCTTTGGAAGTACCAAAATATTGAATTTCCCAGTGAGACCAATGCTAATTTAGAGCGTAATATTTAAATTTTTACTAATTCATAAAAGAAACTTTTAACATTAACTAAAAAAATATAATAATAAAAGGCTATTTATTATAAAGATATAGAGAAAACAAGAAAAATGTTTATTTTAATAAAACTTTGTGAAATTCATGTTTTGGTACTCGTAAAGATGGTCTATTAGCGATATTTTGAGATTTGATTCTCTTATCTCCCTGATATATCAGGCGCGGTTCTTGGACCTCTCGTCTCTCCCCCAAAGACTTACAACTTACGCTATTTCCTACTTTAAGCCCCAATTGTAGAAGTAATATTATTACTTTTAATTTACATTTGACTATTTAAAATTAAAATTTAAACTTTATTTTTATTGTTAATAATTTATGAATATACATACATAGGTAATTTGTATTTGACATACCCCCCCCCCCCCCCACACACTTCCAAAATAAATCGTCGGACCGCGCCTGTCTGATATTAATTATTAATCCAAAAAATTTAGAATATTTTAACTTGATTATATAATAATAAAATGTGATACTCCTTAAGAAGGATTTAAATTTAAATTTTTTTTTCTTTTATTTATTTTATATGTAAAAAAAAAAGTAATGAAGTCATTTAATATAAAAAAAATAAGATACATATTTTACTATCTATTTGATTAGATTTTGATAGTGTTTGAAGTGTTGTATTTTTTTGAAGGCTCATTATAGGACAAAGAACAAAATGAATGTCAAGCAATACAGAGCCATTTGTTTTAGATGGAAACACTGCCCTGACAATCGCATATCCCCTTTTTATTGCTTTTTGGTTGTGTTCTCCTTCTTCTTCTTCTTCTTCTTCTCTCTCTCTCTCTCTCTTTTTCTTTTAAACATTCCATTACAAGTAGACATTAAGCATAAAAAGTGCATCTCTAAACAAAGATCAGTCGCTTCAATGCAAAATAAAAAATATAAAAAAAAAAAAAAAAAATATTTTATTTCTGTTAAATAATAATATAAAAATCATAAATTTATTTAATATTTACTTATTTGTATATTAACATATTAAGTGATTGGAATATTTAAAAAAAAAAAGGTATTATTTTATCAATTATATAATTTTAATTGTTATCTTGTTGTTAAATTGTATTTCAAAATGAAATTCAAAATAAAAACTCTGTTCCTATCTCTATCTCTCTCCTATAATTTGTCAGAAGGGGCTGCCCCCTAGAGAATGGAAATCACGTGTTGAGATTTGGTCAAGATGGGCGAAAGGTGTCGTTTGCCCGACACACCTCCAACCTCTAAAGCCAGTGGGCTGGGTGCGAAAATCTTTTTGAAGCCACCTCCTCCTGCTTACATATACGACTGTCAAATTCTTTTTAAATTGACTCCTAGCTGAGAAAGAGAGAGGAGAGTGAGGCATCGATAACCTTCCACTCATCCTCTCTCTTCTTCATTTCATATTAATTTTTTGATTGACATAAGCAAAATTTTTTAATTTTTTTGAAGTAAAAGTAGTTTATTTTGAATGTAATGTGAAGCGAGACCTCTACCTCTGTGCTAAGGGACATTTTGAAATAATTTATAGGATATAAATATATAGCCGCTCGGTCAGAGATATCTGAAAATGAACTTATAAATAAAAGATAAGATAAACTCTGTGAAAAAGAAGAGATATATATATATAGAGATCCAAAGGAAACAAACAAGAACAAAAGGATAGCGGAGAAAGAAGAAAATTAAAATGATGAAATTTTGTAAACTTTTTGGCATAATTTTATTAAGAATTAGTTTTAACAGAATTAATTGTAAATAATGATTGAATATATCAAAGCAATAATAAGTTTGTTAAAAGATAAAGAATCCCTTCAAGTTAAAACAGCACCTGGAAAAAAAAAAATTTATTTTCATATTTTATCGTTAAACAACAAAGAAAGGGAGATCAAATAATTTAATAGAATCGTGAACACGCAATTAAATGCCATCATGTGCATAAAAATACAAGTACTTTATATAGGTAAAGAAAGAGCATATTTAAAAGCCCAGAGCGACGTTTCGATGAGCTATGCGACCATCTTCAAAGCCAGGGAATCAGTCAAAGTCAGATTTCTTTCTGATTGAATGGCTCTGACTGGCTGTCGCTAAGAAAATAAGACTCAATAATAACATCAGAAGGCTTTCTTCTGACAAATCCCTGGCTTTGAAGATGGTCGCATAGCTCATCGAAACGTCGCTCTGGCCTTTTAAATAAAAGAAATAATACTAGCTGCATCGCTCTTTCTTTACTTTTACTACATATCTACTTCACCTAAATACAAATACTTTACTAAATAGATATAAAGAGTATAACAAGCTCAATGAGTTATATATATATATAATTGATTTGTTAAAATTTCTTATATTAAACAAATTCAAATGAAAGATTAATTTTAATAAGATTTTGGCTTTCTGGGTCAAGGAGTCGTTATTTATTGGCTTGCTTTAATAAAATATTTTATACCCATTGAGACTCCGCCATACAATGCCTGATGGATACATACAGATATATATATGTTCTGGAAGGTTTCGGGTTTCCGCGGTTGGTTGTATGTGGAATGATGTTTTCCCGGGTTGGTCCGTGTTGATTGTTGAAATTAACTCGACGTTTCGGCTCTCCTTTTGGAGCCATTTTCAAGAGTTTTGTGTTAGGAAGTGATGGTTTTTGTTTTCGGGGTCGCAATTTTACTAGTCCCCTGGTTTGGATTTCGCTCTGAGGTCCAGGGCGGACTTAGTTGTGTTGTTGTTAGTGTTTTATTTGTGTTGACTTTGAGGCCTTAATCTGCCTACTCCTCGAGTCAGATGTCTCCAAGGCTTGTGTTGGTCTCTGTATTCTAGGTAGTGGTTGTTTTTTAGCAAGTGTTTGGTTGGATGGTATAGTGACGGTTATCGCGTTAGTTGGTTCGGCTCGGATCCGGGGCCACAATCTGCCTACTACTCCCCGGGTCGAGGTGTTGCCTGGTCGCTCGTTCGAGCTCAACAATCAACCCGGGAAAATATTATTCCACATATATATATGTTACATATAATAAATATTGTACATAAAAAAAAATTTAACAACACTTAAACGCATTGAGCTGAAATTATATTAAATTATAGATCTCAATTTTTATTTCTATTTTGTTTTTGGAATTTTATTAAAGCCAAAACGTTCTATATTTTGGGAGTTTTATTCCGATACACTCTTTTTCTATACCATTGAATTACAATTATAAATAATTGAAAAAAAATTATTTACTATTCTCGAACCTTCTGCTAAGTTCAAAAAGCCTATACCTTGTGTAGGTCAAAAGATGGTCTCACTAAAGTCCCAAACTAATCATAACACTCTTTCTAAGGGAAAAGGCAATACTTGTGACCCCTTTATAGTTATATATATATATATATGTAAGATTTAAATAAAGTGATAGCTTATACACAATATATCCAAAGTAGAGATGGTATGTAAAAGGAAATAAATGGCAAGGGACTTCATTCTGGGTGAATTCGTCAATTCGTATTTTAATTGAAATGTCTTCGATGAATATCGCCACTGAGTCTATATCAGAATGGATTGACGATAGACTCAAGCCCCTTGTCATATAAAATTTTATAATTTACATAACATCTTTATTTTCTTTAATTTTTATTTATTTATACTTTTTTTTTTTTCGGTTGCAGAGGCCATTTAGAGTTTACAATTTTTAACATGTATATATTGCAATATCGATGGTTTCCGGAGTGAGCGTCACCCAGCCCTGCTTGACAACGAAGATCTATTGTTCTTCTCTCCGGGCTCACCATCTTCCTTTATTTTGTATATATTGTGTTTTATTTATGCAATTATAAATTAAATTAACAATAAATGAGGGCTCAATTGGGAGAAATAAGAAATATTATAAGAATTTTAAATATAAATGTTACCCCTAAGGTACCATATCCGCTTATGTAGAGAATAGTTAATGTACGAAATTCTTTAAAATAAACAAAACTGCACATCACAAACATCTCTCTTACCTAAGGAAAGGAAAGATGAGTGATGTGTTGTCCCACCATGTTTTTTGCATCAGGCCCCCTAGGCCGCTTAGTGTCAATTTAATCGATTTCTTTAGAGTAGTTTAAGAAACTCCCGCCGGTAAAGGCTACATCAGTAAACAAGGTTCCCAGACAATTTTGGGGGGCGGATAAGGATTAGTAAATTTCAAAGAACATTTAATAAATAATAGATTTATGAATTTTAATTAAAATCGTTGGAAAAATTTTGTGAAAATTGAAAAAACTAAAAAAAAAGTACATCAGTCAAGTATTAGTAACTCAGGCGGATTTTATTGAAAAGCTCCCGACGAGCAAATTTACAGCCTCATTTTTTTTTCTTTTTCGTTTTTACGAAATCTTGTTGACAGACTCAGGGAACCTCAAACGAGTATTTCCGGGGAAATCTTGACATCGATTTTTTTGTGATAGCAAGACTTTCTCACTATATATCAATATTTCATATATAGGTAAGAGAAAGTAAAAATAATGGACCTGAACATTTTCTTTTTTCTTTCTTTTTTGGCTAAGGCCATTTAGACTCCGTCCTTATTTATTTATATTTGTTGGTAGCCAAACATTTTCTATTTCCTAAGAGAGTACCAAGCCGAGCCGAACCGAACCGTTCTAAATAGTTGCCTTAAATAATTTGAAAATAAGTAATAAATAAGTCAACTAATTTTTTAATCAAAGGACAACCTATTTTATTTTAGTCGAAAGGATTTATGGGCTGAAGAAAGGGTCAGTTAACGTTAATAGTACTTGAATTTCGCACTCTAATGGCAACATTTATAAATAAATAGATTAAAAAAAGAATATAAGTAGGATAAAAATATTTTTTATTATTAAAAGCAAAGGATTTACCAAAAACTGGAAGGAATGGAAGAACGGGTCAGTTACTGACCCGACTAGTAGTCATCGCCTCGGCTCACGACTTCTTTACACGAGGGTCTCAAAATTATAGTGTGTTCAAATTGAGCAGTGTAAGAGCCCTTGATGTCGCACAAGGGCGGATACGAGTCCACGATCCCCTTGTCGCATAAATCCTTTAATGCCATTTGGTATTTGGTGCAACCAACCCGGTCCAGCCAGCGTTTGCAGAATGCCAAAGTACCAAAATGCTTATTGATGGTCCCTAAAGACAAAAAAAAGATCAAATTCATTTCTCGTCTTTTACTCATTATTATAATAAAAATTATCTAATATGTAATAGAGGCGGCTTCTATAATCTTGATAGCAATTGGGAGATGACTAGAAAACTAGAGTGATCCCTCCAATATGCGTTGAATGTGAAGAAAGTTATGAATTTAAAAAAAAAATAACTGTCTGAATCAAGAGCTCATTTTCGTCCCTGATTGAGAGCAAACAACTAGCTGTGCGTTCCTCTTTTAACCTACTAGAGGTTTTCGATGCTGAAACCTATATTTAATATTAATTCATTTCTATTCAAAATTATTTTTTACCTAAAAGTGTTTTAGATGATTGAAGTCTTAGAGGAACATAGGAAACATCAAAATTTTTCATATAATGAGATACATCCATATCATCGTGTACAACGCCACGGCCTGTTGATCCAAAAGTTTCGATTGCATAAACTTCATTTTCTTCCATAACTGTGGCTTCTCCTCCTTTAACGATTGGCACCGTTTTACCGGCGTGGATTCCTAAAAAAAAAAAAAGAAATATTAAATGGACGTCCAGACATTTTGTAATCATTATAATTTTTAAAACTTACTATAAGGAGCAATTGAGTGTCCGTTGAGATTTCGAATGGCTTTAACTTGGTAAGTTTTGCCATCAAGTTCAACTTCATAAGACTCCATCACTTCTTGTATTGCTTCTCCAATTTCACAGAGCGGCACATCAATACCAGCAACCTTAAAAAAAAGTTAGAAATGTAGAATAAATAAATAAACTAATAATTGAATAATATTAAAAGTTTTAAGATTGAAATTAAAAAAGCTTTAGTTTCTTAGAATAAAAACGAAAATTTTATTTTTAATTAATTTAATTAAAATTAACGTCATTAATCCTCTGTGTATCTTTTCATTCAAGTGGCCTTTACTTGAAAAAGTGAACGGCTGGAGCTTTAGCTGTCCCTGAACCAATAAACGTCACGGAAATATTATTCAGATTCCAATAGACTATGGTTCATTGAAAATTCATATTTCCACAATTCTAAGTATTCTTCAATATATTTAAATGGGCTTATTCACATCACCCGAAAGACTACAGACACCGTCAAATTGGTAAAGAATAAATACTTTGAAGGGACGTTAGCTTTTCGAATAGTGTGAATTTCATTTAAATATATTGGACATCCGGGCCACCCCAGTCCCCGAGTAAGTCAAAGTAAAAAGAAAATGATCAAATAAATAATCGGTATCAGGAATGTTTCTGTGATATTCGCGTTCTTTAGGTGCAATTCGAGCCATAAGCCGGCTAAAAATTAGTTAGCCTATGGGAATGGTTAGAGGATTTTTGCAAAGCAATGCGGCTCGAACCCCCAAATGCAGCAAAAAGAAGACCCTTGGATGCCAAAAGCCGAAAGGACAAAATTGATTGATGAGTAACTCTATATGATGTAACAATGTATATATTCTTTTACTTTTATAGTGTCGTGTGGTGACATGCGAGTATATTATAATAATATAAATATAAGTATGTTGCATGTCCCCAGGACACTCACTATAAAAGTAAAAGAAGATATATATTGTTACATCATATAGAGTTACTCATCAAAAAGTCACTAAGTGACTGAAGATGGACCAATCAATTTTGTCCGAAACAGTTTTTGACATTTTGCTTCTTATTCCTTTATCAACTGATTGAATAAGTAGAAGAGAATAGCAAGCAACCAGAGGCAAACCGTTTCTCCTATCTTTAATTAAATCACTCAAAAGATTGATGATGATGATTCTTCTTTATTCGTTCAAACATTTCACTTCTTTTGAACAAATAGAGGCCTCGGTGAAGCTTTCTGTACAGGAGATCGGTATTCGCATCCCGGGTATGGGGGATTTTTTTTTGTCTTTTTAGCATCTGAGGCCATATAGATGTTAAACGATATATAATTTATTTACCATACAGGCATATTTATCAATTGATTCAAATAAATTTTCATTCACCCGAATCCACACACCCCTTCCTTGGCTTTTAAGATTATCAATACTGACAATGTCAATATCTTTAATCTCTCGGCCAGGGGGGGGGGGGTGGGGGTTTTTTTATTAAGAAATAAGTATTTAAGTCTG
>JAAAKE020166602.1:0-11707 GCA_010014785.2 Anisolabis maritima
CGTATTCAAGTACTCCAGTATTTAGAAAACATTAGATATAAAATTTATTGTCTTATTCGTGATTCATGCTTTTCGTGAGAAGTTTATAAATTCCTATATATAACATGTAAACAAATAATGAACTTGTTCAAAAATGAAATTCTCACTAGTTTTCTCTATCTAATATAAGAGATATCAATTAATTAAACCGTTTTCAGTAATAATTGCTTATAACTATTTTTGTTTTTAGTCTTTTCGGCATCTGAGGCCATTTAGACTCCGTCCTCATTTATTTATATTAATTGGTAGCCAATATAATAAAAATAAATTTTTGTTGCTCAGGACGGGAAGTGAGACCTCTAGCCTCTACACCAAAAGACAGGACTCTTAACTAAATGAAACAGTTTAATTTGATTAAGGGTGACAACTCGATCTTCTTTAGAAGCTAGTTTAGATTTTAGTTTAGACTAGGTTAATGACTTTATAATTTACTTTTTCAATAATAATAATAATTATTATTATTATTATTATTTTTTGTTGCTATGCCCATTATAATAATAATAATAATAATTATATTTATTATTATAATGGGCATAGCAACAAAAAAAACCACTGGTTTATAATCATGAAATTTTCAAAACGAAATAATGTATTTGATAATGTTGAATATGAAAATTTATTTTAAAAAGAATCCTAGGTATTTTATATTACAAGGGCTTATATAAGAATTTATGTTTGATTAAGGACTATATGTATCTTTTTTAAATATACGTGCATGAAGTGAGATCGAATAAAAATTAATTGAATTGTGAAATTAAAAAAAAATTAGGTGTTAAAGCAAACTTTAATCACATTTCATTGTTACTTGATACTTTAATAGCCGAGATTCAAGAAGCATGACACAATTATCATTAATAAAAGTAGTAACCAAAGTATTAAAGTCTACCAAACCTATATTTCCATTTGTGATTTCTCTTTCTCTTCAATTTAAGAACAATACAACGAGGCTAATGGGCACATGAAGAATCGCCATCTATTTTAGCAGGGTGAATATTTATGATTTTGAAATTAATATTAAATACGAATTTAAACATTTAATGTTTTCCATATTATTTATTTTCAAGTTGGAAGCTCTCTTAGAGCTAGGGGTTCCCGGAGAACCCTTAATTCTGCATATGGTAGTAAAATGTAATGGCAACTTGCAATATAATCCTTTGACCTTTGATCAAAAATTAATTCCTCCTAAAGAAATTAGAATCTAGGAGGTCATTTAGCCTACTGCAGGGTCGGATTAAAGAATTTTAGTGATTGGACAAGAGATACTTTTCACTACATAAAACCTTTGATAATACATTTCCAGGGATGGTAAAACAATTTTAGGACGAAACAAAATGAAGCAGCTTGGCAAAAACCCAAATGAAAATTTAAGCCTGTAAAAAATTAAAGGATTACACCACACAGAGATTCAGTCTAAGATTCAAAATTTCTAAATCGATCTCTGGTAAAATCTTAAAACTAATAAAAAGAGTAGAAACTCTTATGAATGAAAATTTGCAAAATCACGATGGAAAAAGGAAAAATATTAATAGTATAATATATGAAAATAGAAAAAAATACTAATTTATTTCATAATTATGAGGTTAATAGAAATTTCTTTTGATGATGTTAGTTAGGTCATTTGAATTATAAAGAACCAAAGAGAGCTTCTTTAGAGATTTTTTTACATTTGTCATTCGTTTCTCAACCTCAATACTACCTGAAAATCTGATTTATTAATATTTATATATATTAAAAAATGGAATGAGGACAAAAAAATCAATAACCTTAGAGAAAAACCAAAGCTAAGAATTTTTTCCTTTTTCTATTTTAGAATTCACTAATCTTTCTTTTGTTTGTTTATATAATTTAATTATTCCTTTTGTCTTTTTAATTATTTTAATTATATTTATTGTATTTTTTACCCTTTTTTATATAAAAATAACCAAATAAAAACTGTTATGCATATTCAATTCAATATTCTTATATTATTTTAAAATATTTTTATTCGGACCCAATAATTATTAAATTATTAAAATCCTATAAGTTTCTTATAAGATCTAAGGTTCGCTTTCCCTCTTAAAATAAAATTTATTTAAATTATTTACGAATAAATATAGTCGGAGCCTAAGGATTAAAAAAATCCAATAAATATTAATCTATGTTAAAGGATTAGATTAAAAAATGATTCTTTTCTTTAAAATAATATTTCATAGAAAAAAGACCAAAAGAAAATTTCAGACGGAAAAATAGTGAAGAGAAAGTAGTGTGAAAAGGTTTGTTTGTTACTCCTATTCTATTAAGATATTAATCAATTAGTAAGTTTTTTATATCTATATTTTAACAATATGAATATTTATTATTTTTCCATTAGAAAATTTAAATAAATTTTTATCGGCCTGGAAAGAAACTGAACCCTTTTCTACTGGGTTTCGCCTTTGCAATGTAAACAAATTAGAAAGCGGGGAGACGAATTTTATTTATTTATTTAAGTTTTAAAACAAATATGTATCGTTTATGTAAGAATATACAACTAGCCATCAGCGGATCTTGATATCATTAGAGAGGAGGAAGCTTTTTTTTAAATACACTTGACGAATTTTTATTCCATTTTTAATTTTCCTTTTTTTTTTTATTATTATTATTTTTATTAATAATTATTATTTTTTCAGACTGAAAAGGGAGAGGGGGACCAAATTAGGTTTCCTAAATACAAGTAATATATTTTTTTCGAATGAAATTTTGTCCTGTATTACAACTAGAGGCAGTATGGCTGGAGAAGCAATTTTAATTTTCCATACGCAATATGGAAGTGAATTGGTACTAAGCTTTACGGGATCTTCATTTCTATTTTTGATTTTGTGAAGAAGTTTAAATATCACGTATATAAGAAACTGATATATATCATATTGTATCACAATATAGATAGATAGATCTTTTAAGATAAATGAGTCAAAACAATCATCTCCCAATCACTTATCTTAAAAGATATATTGACTTATAGACTTGGGGCATTGTTTTGAAACAACAATCCCCTTTTTCAAAACAAATTCTTATTCAAAATATATATAAAGAATTTATCAAAGATTGAGTATCCCCCAAAAAGCCACAAACCACATCACAATAATTAAGCTTCTTCCATAGAGAAGCTAAAAAAAAGTCTATAATTTCATAATTTATTATTTAAGAAAATGATTGAATAAAATATAAGAATTTGGAATACTAAATAAATATTGCAGAAGAAAAAAAAAAAGAAACTACGTTACTGAATGAAAAATATCAGGGACTCCCCACACCAAATGTGAATTTGGTAAGATATCTTTACCAACAAAATATGATGATTTTTTCACACACATAATTGACTATTTTTTTATAAAATATAATTATATCAACCCACTATTATCGAATCAGACTCTGTTCTTTTCAAAAGAAATATATGGAGATCTTTTTGTTATTTTGATAGAGATTATTTAAGAGCACTTTCTTAAAATATGTTAAAAATTTTTGCACGATTTTAAAATATATCTTATTTATTTAAAAATAATCTTTAAATAAATAAATAAATAAATAAATGTTTTTAATCGAAAATTGATCTGTTCGAAAGTTAGCCTACTAAGATGTAGCAGCGAGTATACATCACCGTAAGCAAGTTGCTTTCACATATAGATATATTAAAAAAAAAAAAAACAAGTCGCAAAATGCTGGAGATAAAATAAAAGAACAATATATTTTCCAAAAAAAAAAAAATTTATTAAAGTAATAAAATGAGGATGGACTGTTTCATTATATAATTAAATTGATCAATGATGCACAACTTTTGATCTCGCTTTCACTGGCCTTAAGATAAAAAAATGTGCAATTTCACGGAGCCTGCAGCTGCTCTCCACTCAAATAGTCAACTTATAGGCTATTCGTTAACAAGCTCGACCTCATATAAGTACAAGAGAAGACTCGATGGCAAGTGGAACGACGAGAGCTTAAAAAATAATTATACACAATGTAGGATGTAATAATGTAAATAGCCGAACAAAGGACCTATTGTAGTTATTTACGTTCATTAAACATTAAACGATTATTAATTTTAAGGAAGGATGTTTGTTATTATGTAAACTGATGTGACCAACACTTAACCGATCGACCCAGTAAAAAGTATTTAATTTAATAATTTACTATTTTTTTTTTATTATTAAAAAACTTATTAAATAAAAGTTATTGAGAATATAACCTAAGTTAAAGTGTTTTTCTTTAAATTTAATAATTAATAAAACAATCAAGAGGTTTTGGTTCATTACTTAAGAGCGGAATAGGCATGCGCTTTTGTTAATTTCTTGTGATTTTTAGCAACTGTGCATGCGCGACCCGATTTGAAGCAACTAATTAAAATGCAATCAATAAAGACTTTTCTAGTAATATGTTCCAAAAGTTGATGTAAGTGAGTAAATAAATATCTTCATACTTATGTGGAGAGTCTAAGATGTAAGTTTTTTAGAATTCTATTGGGGTGGGTTTCTATTTCCTTACCCACGAGGATAAGATTGAATTTGGATAAGATGACCTAAAAGTTTCACAGATGAAAGAATAAATCAACGAGAATATAAATTTAATATTTATTTTTACAATCCCCTAAAGTCAAATATTATTTAGCTAAATTAAAAAATTAATTATTTTATATAAGTAAGTCGTCAACCGGGAAAGTACTTTTCTTGAAGAACATGGAAGTAAAAGTAAGTATAATTAGTTTAATTTAATAAAAAAAAAAGTGAAGAAAAAAGTACTAATACTCTATTTCCTCCTATAAATATGAAAAAAATAAAGATTTAATTAAATGCATTTATTATCTTTTTTAAATAAGACATATAATATAGTTTTGGATTTTCACGTATAATAATTAATCAAATTGCCAAAATTTAAATTTAAAATTTTAACCGAGAGAAAATAATAAAACCATCTATTGAGAACAGATTGTAAGAAAAATATTTTTTTCAATTAGTTTATGTAATTCATAGTTTATTTAGTTAAGTAAAATATATTAATTATTCAGAAATCGGGTAGGACGGATGAAAAAAGCAACCTCTTTTAGAAATTTGTATTCAAGAGATAAAAATATAATAATTTATCTAGTCATAATATTAGTAGCTGTGAATATTCTTTTTAAAAATGACTAATAATAGTATTTATTTTGTTCCCATAATGCTCAACCATTGCTTCTCATTCTCAAGACAATCTTTTTAAACTATAAATTTTTCAGGTCCCCCACTGAGTAAAATTCTTATTTTATCAGAAGTATTTAAATAGTCATCCTTCTCCTTTTACGGGTAGTTAATTAAATGCTTTTAAGTAATCTCTTACAATCAAACACTACCTTAAGAGTAATCTTACTAATTTATCAAGACACAAGATGGCAAATTTCTAAGGCTCAAATAATTAATTTCTTATCTTTTGTTTTTACGTAGAGAGGTTAATAAAAATAGTAAGATTACTTCGATGGCAAGCGTTTAAGCAATTCTGTAGCAAATAGTACTACATCCGTAAATGATTAACAACTGCGCGTTTTTTGAAATTTTTATTTGGAGATTTGGACGAAAAATATTCATATAAAATTTATTAAAAGCCTAAGGAGTACATCCCCTAAACAAGATAAAATTTGAAGAATTTTTCAATAATTAAATGATAAAAAAAATACAAATTCGAAATATAATATCTATAAAAGATAGATCTTTTCTGGTTTCTTACCCACTCTATTTTGTACTTCCTCAATTGTTTTATAATATAAAGAATTTTTTCTATATTTTTATTGTTTATATCCAGACCGTAAAATTTAAGAGTTAAATCGTGAAAATAAGAAAAAATCATTATATGCGTATTTTGTGAAAAATATTTATTTATTAAACAGTGATAACGGAGTTTGTGAAATTTTTCTTTTAGTAAAAATTTTTATATATCGTAATTATATTTTTTGATATATTTGATTAATTTTTATATTAAATCTCGTTTATAATATATTACTGGTTAAATTATTTTTGAAATAATTATTATGGGTAATTCTATAAATTTCGAAGAATATATTTTATGTGAATAAATAGGAAATTTAAATTTCATCCCTATCCATTAGAGCTCTTTAATTTAAAGTCAGTGATTCGCTTCTCGCCCCGAACTATAAAATTTATTTTAAATATATTGGCCACCATTTAATTTAAATAAATATAGACGGAGACTAAATATCTGAGATGAAGATTTTTTTTTGAAGTCTTTTTCGGCATCGGAGGCCATTTAGACCCCGTCCTTATTACCTAATAACTATCAGGTTATTTTCTAAATGTATTATTCATAATTATTTATTTGTATTATATTTTCTTTTTAATAATATTCTTTTATATTGTTTTATATTTTATAATGGTTTTTATTTTTTTAATTTTTTTCATTGTATTTTAAATAAGAAGGGCTGAATGGTTTTAGCCATTGTCGAAAATGAATATATAAAAAAAAAAAAGTAGGAAAAAGACCAAGAGGGAGCCCTAAGAAGAGATGGGTATATAATATTTAGAAAGAAAGAAACAAAGGAACAAATAGGGAATGAGGTGAAGATTGGATGTCTAGCCTAGTAGCAGGGATGAATGAAAAAAAATAATTTGTTTCGAAGCTCTGTGCTCACCAGCTCCTTTAACGCCAATATAATATAATAATAATAATAATAATAAAATTTCATTCCATAGCTAATTTTTCAACTTAATTTATAAAAGATATACAATCCAGAGAAACACTATATCTATAGAGCTTTCTAATAATATTAGCTCAAAATTAATTTAATAGAAGGCAAAGCGCGAGAGACCAGCTCGATCCATATTTTTTGCTTTTCCCTCTTCCTAAGTCACCATTATTATCAACAACAATAACAACAGCAGATGATCTATTTTTGAAATTGATTTCAAATCTATTTAAATTTATAAATTTATTTTGCAAAAGTAAAATTTGAAAATTCGTAGTAAAGAAAAAAAAATGGAGTAGTGAGCTCACCGTGGAAGTATGTTGGCAATGGATTTGACTCTTAAGGGAGGAAGTACTTCCATTTTGTCGAATAGGAATTACTTGAGGTGTTTGATATCTTCTTGTCCAAGGTCTCGAGTTTAAATTTCCATTTGAAGATGGTGAAGAACCTCTGGTAGATGCAAGCGGAGGAGATCTATTAGCAACGTGGGTCTTAAGCCCTGTCATCGGGGTTAATCCTCGTCGCCAGGTTGGTTCCAAATCCAGAAGATTATCGACACTTCGGCGAAAAGCCCCTGCTTGAGAGCATGGGGCCACCAACCCTGAGGGCCATGTTTCGTCTTCTTCATCCCACTCGCTTAAATCTTCCATCGATCTCGAAAGGCAAGGGCAGATCCTTTGTTGAGCAGGGGGCGGAAGAGGTCCGGAGGGGCGATACATCCCAGGAGTTAAGAAATAATATTCTCGACCTTTAAGTCCATGATTGGTTATTGGCGGTGGGGGTGGCTGTCCGTAAATCGGAGGCCAAGGTCGCCCCCAACGGGCCATTGCTTCAAGAATCATGAAATTTTTCGTATATTGACTGGAATTGCACAGGTGGGGACTCTTAATGTTAATTCATAACTAATGATAGACGAAGGAGCTTTCACGCTCATTCCCACGAGTTGAACACTTAATGAGCCCAGGTAGGACCTTCATGATCTGAATGCGACATAACTTGGATAACACACACCTGTTGAGTCTCTTGCTCGTCTCTTGGACAAACCAACACTGGCTGACTTCTGGCGCCTCCTCTTCTGCATCACTCTCGAATCCCCTCTCGTTCACGAGCAGCGATGCTCACTCATTCGCTGGCACAGTTTCTGTCGGGAAATACTACTCTTCATTATTCTGGGGGCTTTTTCTAAATATTCTTGCCAAGACACCATTAAAAAAACATTATTTAAAATAATTTAAAAAATACAATAAAATACAAATGAAGAATTTGGTAATGACTTTCTAAAAAAAATGTTTTATTAGCTTTAAAAATATATCTCTGATTCAGATGTGTACTCTGCGAGGAGATCCTTCACCCTTGGGGCTGAAGTGTCAAAAAAGTGAAGGAGTTCGAAGAATAAACAAATAAAAGAAGCCATTTTACATAAGCAAAAAAAGAATGAATTTGGGAAAAATTGAAACATAATAAAGACTAGAAAATCTCAGATAGAATCTGGATGGCGGATAAAAATTTTTTCAAGTGACGATTATAATAATCTCTATCATTTTTTTCTAACTGTTAGTACATTTTTATGTTTTTTAAGAAAAATATTTTTTTAAATATTTGTTGTTAAGTTCCTGATATGGGAGAAATTTAAAGCAAAATATTATTTATATTTGTCTAGTTAAAGAGTTCCATTTTTGTTACATTTTTAATCCAATTTACAAATTTGAATATGGATTTTTTTTTTTTGAAGCACCAAAGCAATTCAAGTTATTTGAAGAGATGATGACATTAGATAGGGAGGTGATCTAGAAAAAATTATCATCGAAATATTTGCGGAACAATTTATTTATTTGTATTATTAAAAGCTTATTCAAGTTTTTAATCACATAAAAAGTTCAATTGTTAGCTATTTGACTTCAAAAGACTTATCATCTCGATAATGCCTCAATTTTATTTATTTATTATTTTAAGGAATTCGGAGAAAATAATACCAGCCATTTCAGGATCACATTTATTTCGGCCTGTATAACACCAAACCAGTGTAAAATTATGGACGCTGGTCAGTCAGAATATTGAAATATTTGGAGAAGGAAGCTTTTTGAACTGAATTCGTAAATTTTTATTTTTTAAATTTAATTAAGGCTTTTAGCTTTATATAAATAAAAATATTTTTTATAATTTGAAATAAGAGGAATATTCTTGACTATGAGAAAAATATGAACTATTAAGAAATTAGAAATTAGAAGAAATTCCAGAAAAAGTTAAATGTTATTATCAAATAATCAAAATTTTCTCCTCCTAATTCACTCGCCCTACGCGAGAAGGGGGAGGAGGCGAGAAGCTAGGGGGTGAGACAGTTCACAACATTGTATCCATGGATATTAAAAAGAAACGGATCGTTCATCTAAAATAGTAATTTCTTGACCCTAATTTTTCTATCACTATTTTCAAATAAATGAAAAATATACTGGACATGCGGCTTTATTTTATGAAAATTCTCTTGAAAATGACTAGTATACATGATTCCATCTTCCGGAATGCTTTGTCAACCTACAAATGATGTTATATCCGGTGGCCAAGCTTTAATTGAAAGCATCCGTACAACGTACAAAAGAGAAGAGGAAAAAATCAATTTTTATTGATTTAGTGTGTAGCTGGTTGATGTTAGAAAAAAATTTAATATTTTAGAAATTTGAACAAAGAAAGTGAATGTCACTTCTGATCTTTGAGTTGATTAATTATTCGTCTTTGAAAAGCTCTCAAAATTTGTTGACAAGCAACCGTTGTTCAAATGTCAAATCAGAAAGTTTTCAATTAACCTTTCTATAGTGTTTTCTTTTGGCTTAGCAAAAAAAAAAAGGTTTAAAGGTGAAACACGCATCCGATCTAGAAAAGGGAAAATGCCAAATATTTACAAGTAAAGGCTGACCATCTTCACCATCAAATGTTTAATAGACTAAATTCATAAGCGTGTCGCTGAGTAAATCGATTTCTACTAAAGAATTATGCGAGTTCAAGACCTCAGTGAATTCTTTCAATTATGCATCTCTAAAGCTAATAGCCGTGAAATATCTTTATGAATAGAAATTAAATTTGTTAAACTCGAAAGAAATTTGATGAAAATATCTTCTTATAGAGGGGTAGATAATTAGATGCGATCAAAAAAAAGAAGCTTGTCATGATGAATCAATAATATTAGCCATGCTTGTGAGGACTTTTTTGCAAATGTCCTATTTCATTGTTAGACAATATTTATGGAAATGAATATATATAGTATTTTAGCTCATATTATCCGATTAAACCATTGAAAGCAGAACATCAACATTTATATTAAATATTTATAGAACTGAAGTGATTTTCATTATTGGTGTATAATCAGGTCTAAACGGACAACGCAAAATAGAGTTTTCAACACTCGACTATGCTGACCTAATTTGGACAATTATCTAAATCTATAAAAATAGCTATATAATAATGTAATGGGAGGTTTTGATTTATATATAAATATTTAGCGAATGAATTGAAAACCAATTCCTGTTTCAAATATCGCTGTTGAGGCACCTCTCAACTTGTGTATTTCAAACATTAAAAATTTTGCAGAATCACTTCAATAATGAAGTAAATAAATAATATATTAAAAATTGTTTCCGTTATTGATTCAAATTAAACAATAAAGATTATATCAAATAAAAGAAAATATTAAAATTGAATTGATAACGGAAACGCAAAAATTCAGATCATGTTTTAATTATTTACGTATTTTATACTTAATTCATATAAAATTTGTGCCATCTCATTGAAGCTAATAATAAAATTTTTCAAGATTTACTTCCTAATATTCATTAAAAATATAAATTAAAAGAAACATTTTTAAAGAAATTAAAATATTTCAGAAGAGAGTCGAATAAGTGGTTTTCTTTAAGAGATTCTCTATTTGCCTACTTATATTAGTGAAAACCCAAATATTTATTAAATATTTACATAAGTATACATATCTATTATTAAATTATAATAATAATAATATCCTGTTAGGTTAGAAAACAATATTTTAATAATATAATAATGATAATACCGTAGTAAAATAAAAAGAATTAAAAACTTATTTGATTTTATAATTTTGAGAATTTTATTTAAAATTCTTATTCATTACAATAATTATAAATGAATTTCAAAAAATAATAAAATATTCATTTATTCAGATTTCGTTTCACTTAATAAGTAAATTATAATTATTTTTTAAGTAAAAAAAAAAATTAGAATGTGGTCCTCTTGGGCCCCACAAATTCAGTTATTGCTATAAATTTTAAAGATGCTTTGCCAGAAATAACCCAAAATAATCCAAAATTTATGGCACTTACTTCTTTGAACAACTACAGAGAAAATTGCAAGGGATTTACATGTTCATACCAAAACTGTTTGATTAAAACACAGAAGTGTTGAAATCTGGAATTACAAATTTTTTCTGGTTAAAATGAATGAGGCTCAGTGACGAATGATTTTAAATTTAGAAATTAATTTATGTATATATCATTGATATATATGGATAGATATATGGCGAAAACAAGTTTGATAAAAAAGACCGGAAATACGAGGACAATTAAAATGAGCGAATGACGTTGTGTGAATTCCGTTCTCTATCCCTCCCTCCAGCACCTTTCGAAAAGATAGAGAGCCAAAGTACTCGGTTTTGACAGATGAATAGATTTCGCTATTAATGGAGATCAGGTTTGCTTGTAGGGAAATCGAGAGCATCGCCATCGCCATCGGGCTTTGGCTTTTGCTTTGTTATACGCTTGGTCGAAATCAGATCTTCACTTATAAAGGCTTTTAGAAAATGATTAGTGAAAAAAAATGAAAGTTATAAATCTCTACTGTTCCTGATACAGTTTAATAATATTTTTGTTTTCATATCCTTTAATTTGTAATATTTTTCTTAGATTTATTCAGGCCACTTATCGATCAGCCAATGATGGTTTTTGCGGTTATACTCAAAAGATTTTATTT
>JAAAKE020166613.1:0-11706 GCA_010014785.2 Anisolabis maritima
GGTGTTTTTAATTTAATAAGAAATTGAAAAAAAAAATCCGTTCTTTTTTATTATTGGAATTGGAGAGAGAGAGAGAGAGAGAGGGAGGGGGGAGGAGGAGTGAATAGGTTGCTGCTCCATTTTGTTACTCGTTCGTCGAAGGTAATTGTGTGAACTTGGCATTATCGCAAAGACGAGTGCCGACTTCAGCATTCGCGAAGATCGAGCCATGAGTCAGAGGACGAGGAAAAACAATCCAATTCCTGGTTTCGGATTTAATCCATCTGAGCTTTGTCCAATCACCCGATCATATGACTGCACTCACTCTCACACACATAACCAGAATAGAGAAAGAAAAAATTAAATAATCATATTATTCTATTAAAAAAAAAAATAGATAATCTCACGAGACTTCTATAAAATACTAGAACAAAATATAAACTACTATTTATTTTTGCGAAATAATTAAAATAGAAGTAGCGAGGTGGCTATTGTATATAACAATGGAGGAAGGAGCATGCCAAGCCTCTACGATAACAAGTTCGAGACGTTTCGGTTTTAATTTAATGCCATCATCAGTCCATTCAGAGAGTATAAACTTAAATGACCAAACATTGAGTCAAAATTGAAGTTTGTTGTGTATTTCATATACAAATAACGCTTGTATATGCCAGTCAGCTTATATATAGTACTGCTACTCGTTTTTTTATTTAAGAAGGCCTAAATAGAAGAACCAAAAATAAAGGGAGCAGATATTTTAAGTTGGAATACGGGACGCCTTTCAATTGAGTTATATTGCGAGGGGCCGGATGATGTTTTTTTTTTTTTTATTGCATTTAAACAAATTCTTAAAATAAAAATTCTATTCCTGAAATTTTAACTTAAACAATCGTTTTTCAATCTCAATTTCCAAATCCCACCTTCCAATTAATTTTTTGTCACTTTAATATTTTTGTCTATTTTTTTATTTATATGTTGGTTTTTATTTTTGTAATCATCAAGATAATGAATAATATTGAATTTTTTTTTATTTTAAAATAAATTTTCATTATCTTGGTGATTACAAAAATAAAAAAACGAAACTACAAATTATTCTTTTCACACCAAAAGCTTGCATTTATTTTATGTAATTTTTCTTATTTTTGTTTCAATATTTATTTCCATATTTCTTTTTAATCTTCGCGGACCTCGCAAGACGAGAATCCCTGACTTGCACCAAACCAAAATTAACTCTCCTTTATCTTTTATTTTATTTTTGATTGAAGGAGCCAAGCATTTTATTCATCAATTGGAAAGCGACGACGTTTCAGTCTCAATTGGAACCAAAAAAATAAATTTCTTATTTCTTTAATATAATTTTTTTATTATTGTCATAATTTCAATATTTGACAATAATTTTGTGGGGTGGTGGATCAAGAGTCGAACCAAGCATCTCCAGAGTTGGTTTAATGCAAAGGATAGGTTGAAGATCCCGGGGCCTCTTGATTCACCAGTAAATAAAATATACTCACAAATTGTTAATTAATGAAATATATGATGACTATACCAAGTCTGATAGAGGCTTTTGAACAGTAAATATACATGTCTCAAAAAATTATTGATATTTTATTTTAGCGTCGGAATGGTCCGGAAGAAACGACGCTATCTTATTCATAAGCAATTGGCCAGACAAAGCTTCCTTTTTCGTCTCTCTGGCCATATGATAAAATTTTAAAAAATCAGGACCGGGCAATTTTTTATTAGTAAAAAGAGTATAATTTTATCTCTTGCAGGTGGTGACTCTCTCACTTGTTACTGGATTAAAAATAAAATTTTTATATTTTAATAATTATATTAATATTTAGTTAATAATCAGTTTTTTGTTTCTCTATATTTTTTTTTTGTGATTTTCAATAAAATCCCCCGCACTCTCTGATAAAAGTTTTCAAAAAAAAAAAAAAAAAAAATGAATATGCAGCACATTAAATAAAACAACTTCGATGAAACATTTTTAAATTAAAAAAAAAAAAAAAAAAAAAACTTTATATTTGTAATATATTTTAATTTCAAATGAAAAAAGCGAACCTCGGTGCCCCCGCCCTCTATTCGGGGGTTTGTTTCCTTCTTGATTTGCATCTTTGTCCTCCATCTTCAGAGGGGATGGATGATTGCCCGGTCGGGGAAAATCTGGCCGAGTGATTCACGCGAGACAATGTTGATGACGCAGGCATCGGCTAAATTGTATGCAGAACATATCACTTTTCCGGGGCACTTATTTACCCTGTGAAAAGCCCCCCTGCGATCAATATGGCCGCCTGGCTCGGTCTATTGAGTAAACACGCAAGTAGAAAAGGGCCTGAGTCGACTCCAGATCAAATTTTACCTCTGTTTTACGCCTACCTACCAAAAGACAAAAAGACAAACGCAAACCATTTCCAAGTGATGACGAGTTAATCTACAGTGAGTGGGTATGGGGGAAGGGGTGCATTATAATAAAATTGGGCGTCTGCGAAACCTCCGAGTTAGCTCATGAATGATTAATATACTTGAGGCTACTTAGACTATATATATATACTGAAAAAATAATAAAAGTGCGATCATTTTGGAGGCCGAGGAGCAGGAAGTGGGGCCTCCGAGGGGCTGATTAGACGCCGACTTATTTTTTTTTGCTTGGCCGCCCACGCGGAAGCCTAAGGGGTGAACTGTGTCCAATATTAAAAATTGTTGCATTCACTCAAATGAAAGAAAAAATTAATCGGGCAGAAATACAATATAGAGGACTGTGAATCGAACCCTGTTGTTTCAGGCAAGGCGCACACACCCAAGACAAAATATATATTTCCAAATTCTCGAGTTGAAAAATTAATAATAAAAACCACGGAGATCCCCCCTCCCCTCCTCTCTCTCTCTCTCCCCCCTTCCAGAATCCCTCCCTTTTTCTCTCTTCATTCTCCGTTCGTATTGATAATTTGTCATGCCGCAACAATAATTTCCCTCTGATATTTTGTATTTGCTTTCATTTTGAAGAAAACGCGCGAATCGATTGACAAGAAAGGAAAAATAAAACTTGGGGTTCGTAACTCCCCTCTCTCCTCTCCAATATACAGTATAATTATTTGAAAAATATTAAGAATTTATTAAGAGAGCGCTGTGGAATAGGATCTAGCGTACCAGCTTTCTACATAGGGGACTAGTTTTGGATCTTATTCATGCCTATTAAACAAAAAGAAGCATAAAAATTTATAAATAAATTTGTTATTATTAATAGTTGGTCTTATATTCCAGCAGTTCTTAAACTTTGGTTCGCGGACCCTCAGGGGTCCGCATTCACCTTCCAGAGGATCCGCGAAGTCATTTGGTGAACAATTTAAATCAAATAGTTGATAACTTTTAGGACTTTATATTCAAATCAATTTGAAGTCCAGGACATAAAAAAGTTTGAGCTACAGTCATCCGTAAATACTTTACCCGGAGCGCATACACATAATCTTCTCTGTTCTTCTTTGTTTGCTATGTGTGCGCTACTCCATTGACGCCAATGTCTCACGGAGTTCACGTCGTCCAATCGCTCTTCTGTTTATCGGAATCTTAAAAAAAAAAAAAAACTTATTTTATATTTAAATTAATTTTTATACTTTCTATATATAGTCTTCCGTGCAATTAATGTCAAAATACCTGAATTAATTTTTGGCTCTAATTCCATATATTAATAGACTATAAACAAGTAATTTATTTTTTCACTTTATTAACTCAATTAGATGCCCTGTCCCTTGGCGCAGAGGTAGAGATCTGGCTTATTGTTCCAAAGGTCAGGTTGGCTTCCCGTCTTGAGTGACAAAAATTTATTTAAATTATATTAGCCAACAATATAAATAAATAAATAAGGACTGAGTCTAAACGACATCAGATAGCGACAAAGTCTTAAAAATAAAAACTAAATTAGATTTTACCCTCTGTTTATTTAATAATAGAATTACTATATTTTTTCCCTCGAAATTCCATAAGATCCCCATATTTTTACATGGAATTTTTGCATTGTCTGTCCAAATTTTCGCCCTTCCAATTGAGATTATTGTTTAATTTTTTTTTACTAGTCTCAATATTTGTGTTTCCAGTTTTAATATTTTTTTAATTATGGTTTAAACCGAGAGTCAAATAATGATACTGACTAATAAATAAATAATAAATTTTTCTTATTAAAACGAACAAAATGACAAACAAAGGAAGAAGACTCTGCTTTTAAGGTTTCTATTTATTCATAATAATAATCCAACATTTCATTGCTCAAATCTATATACGCATTAAGTTGAGTTATAATCGGTTTGCGTAGTTTCACCGAAATTATATTCGTAATTTCCTGACTATATTACTCTAAAAAAATATAAATTGTATCGTCGCAATATTAATATTAAAAAAGTAACGAGTGAGGATTTAATAAAAAAAAAAAGTTCAAAGTTCTATACTCTCCGCTTTTAAAAAATAAAATTTCGTATATAAGGAGAAAAATATTATATATTTATATTATCATCCAATTTTGTAATTAGAGAATTGAAACATTTTCATTTCAAGTTGAGAGACACGCATACAGAAATAAGATATAAAAAATAACAAAGCCTCCTTCTCGTGAATTATTTAAACAAAGATCAAATGATCAGGGTGTGCATTTCACATTATAACTATCATTGTAAAAATAAATCTGGTGCGAAAGACATTTTCTTTCTTTCCACATTATTATTTATTTAGAGTGTTTTTCAACATCTGAGGTCATATAAACTCGAACTCTATTTAAATTAATTGTTAGCTAATATATTTAAATAAATTTTTTCGGAAAGCGAACCATTTGAAACGTGAAGTGAGATATCTATCCCTTTTTTTAAGTAGTTTATTTATCTATATTTACATATACAATCTTTTTTTTACAAAATTGATACAATTAAGTTGCTCCTTAGAGGATTTTACTTATAAATACATACTATACCAAATTTTATATAATATTTTTGTTCGATTGTTACACATAAATTAGTTTTTTTTTTTGTTATTGTCTTTCAGCTCGCTGTTTCTATTTCAGTTCCAAGAGAAGAGCTCTATATCGTTGTTTAAAAAATTTTGCACTACCTTATTAAAAATAAATTCTCAATTTTTGGAAACCTTGAAAAGTAGAATCTTGGTTACCCAAACGTACCTTATACATTTTTATATTATCTATTTTATTCATTAATACTTTAATTAAATTACCTGATTGTGTTTGAGTAAAAAAAAAAAAATTTGTATTTCGTACAAATTTTTTTTAAGTACCAATGTAAAAAAAAAAAACAATGCTTAAAATTATTTGAATTATAAAATTAGTGAATTAGGGGAGAAAAAATTTAATATTTCAATACAAAGTTAACAGTAAAATTTTCAAAGTTTTTTATTATTTTTAATAAGGTAGTGCAAAATTTTTTAAACAAGAGCTGAAAGACAATAACAAAAAAAAACTAATTTATGTGTAACAATCGAACAATTTTTTATTTCCAAATTTTCACACTACTTCCGAGAGTTAAGAAGTAAATGGATAAAAATTTTGACCTTCGGATAAACATAAAATCAGGAATAAATAATTTATATTAAAAAAGGAGATGGTCGGCTGTATAATTTAAATAACTATTTCTGGATTGATGGCAGCCAGGCTGGAATAAGATGAGAGTTTCTCTCACATGTCGACGTGTCTTCCTTATTTAACTGTGTTCTGATGAAGGTCGGAAGACGCGACCCAAACGTCGACATGTCTTTATAGCAATAAAGGATTGAGAGAGAAACCGATCGTTTGTTTTCTTTATTCTACCCTGGCTGACATCCATCTAGAAACAACTATTTATTTTATATTATATTTCTGTTTAACTGTGTCTTATTTGTATTAAATTGAACGTTTCGGCTACTCATGTTGTGACCTTCTTCAGTTACAAATCACAAGTTGAAGATCTCTAGAAGAAAAAAACTCTTCTGAAGAAGGCCACAACATGAGTGACCGAAACGTTCAATTTAATACAAACAAGATAATGTAATTTATTTAATAATGATAGCAACTATCAAAGCTTCAAATGAAAAATAAAAATAAATTAATTACATAAAATTTTTTTTTAAATTCCTTTAGTTATAAATATATTAGATTAATATCATATGTAATAAATTAAAAATTATTTATTAATATTTACTTAGTATATTTATAACGAGAGATTTAATTAATTAACATTTTAGATTAAATTATTTTCTAAAATGCCTCTCACCCAGTTACGTGAATATAAAAGGGCATTAGCATTTTACCTAAGAGTCCCAGTCTCGAATTAATCCATCTCTATTATTATAAGGGTCAGAATCGATTGATGCTAATGAAAAATGCACTTGGTAATTGATCTTTTCAACTAAGCAGGCCGGCTCGGGTTCGAATCCCAAAAAACACTAAATAAAAAAAAAACAATATTAATTTTCCGTCTGTTTCCGCTTATTGTATTCCCCTTGGACACATTCTACACATACTTGTGCAATTTCGTTGACTATTTTAATTTCAATGAATCGTCAATATTATGTTGCTGCTCGTAGTGCCAAGTAGGGGTTCTCAGAAAATACCAGTCCTATAGGCATTTTAAATAAACACTGCACACATGGATATTCATTGTTCAATTGAATATTGATATTAGGGCTGAGGGCCAGTTTCTAAAACATCACAATGCTGTATTCTCTAAACCGCATAAAGCAAAGGTATCGGATAATCAAACGAAATTGGGGAAAAACTCGTTGTAAAATTCTTATATAAAACGAATCAAACAGAGATTCGTAGTTAACATTTAATTAAATATTACGTATTTACGTAAAATCAATTTTATTAGAAATGAGCGGGTTCCTCCCCTCGGTATCGACTAACCCCATATGGAAATTCGCCGTTCGAGTTTTAAATATTTCTCTTCACAATACACTTGGTCCCGTGTCCGAAGGGCTTAGGCTTCTAGGGCCAGGTTAAGCCTTTTAATATTAACTAGCCGGATAATTTGACTGATGCAATAGCAGAGCAAGAATTAATGGAACTTATAAAGACATGGCTGCATCCCTAATCCTTCGAGGACCATTCGCAGACCTTTTCATTAACAGCCAACTAAGCTGCTGGGAATTACAAGTGCCCTGTTTAATTCCGAATAGTTATTTACGAAAAGCCCTTTAGCCACTTACAACCAATTCCCTAATCAAATACGAATCGATCTTTACGCCACCGTCGTTTTTTTATTATTTTAAATCGGCAATTTATTTTTTTATTTTTTACAAAAGAAAAAAAAAATTATTTTTTTTAATGCAGTATTATAGAATGAAAACATACAAATTGTTCAAGAAATTTTAAATTTTGTGATAGCATTCAGATCATATCAGACGGTTATAAGGCCGACAATGTCTTATTTAATTCTACAACATTGCATCAAAAAAAAAAAATAATTGGGATATAAAATATTCATTTGCTTTACCCGCTCTTGCTTCATTATCTTCGGGTCACTGGTTCGCTTTTCCGTACGAGTGATAAAATTTATTTAAATCATATCGTCTACCGATTGATTTTATTTATATTTATATAATACTATTTTACTCCAAGTTTCAACATAGATTGATCCATCAAAATGATCTCAGATGCCGAATCCGTATCTTCTATGTTGGAACTTGGAGTAAATTTTAACTAAATAAGTATTATATAAATAGCACATTTACGTTGGTTTACTCAAAGCTTGGATTTGATTCCCAAAACTAGTTTTTGTTTTTCTTATAGAAATTTGTCGCCAGTTTAAGGAAATTGTTGATCGAAAACAAAAAAAAAATTGTAAAACGCAAAATTAATTTTGATCGTTATTTATTTTTTTTAAATCTTTAAGCCTTTCCTATATAGATGTTCTCTTATATATTTATATTACGCTTATATAATCATGTTTTATCTATTTTTTTAACCAAATAGAAAAAGACGCCTGTTTTTTTTTTCCTGAGAAATCGTTTCTCTGAACATAACTGTAAAAGACTACATCAATATTTATTTATATCTTGATGGTTGCAAAAATAAATCTTATCTTTGGGTGTAAACAGGTGCAAAAAGGCTCGCTTTTGGATGATTGGGCAATTGGGTGTGTGTGCGTGCAGTGCAGCCTCAAATACCGATCTGTTTGTGTGGCCCAAGTTTCATTTAGTCATCCCTTTGTCGAAACCAATCGATGCCATTCATCGACTTCACCCTCTCTCAAGGCCTGTTGGCGGTTTATCACTTTGAACGCCGCTGGGGTTCGAACTCCGAACCCTGGACGTTCGACCGCAATTAATCTCCGCATCTCGTCAAACAGCTGATGGAGACATTTATGTACTCCAGTTTTAAACAAGTGCATATTGGCTGCCAATGATGATAAATGAAACAATCAAAAAGTGTTGGGATTTTTTTTTCCTTTTTAAGAAAACGTAATAACAGGAAACTTATTATTTATTTTATAACGTTTATCAGTTATTGCTCTCTCTCTCTCTCTCTTGTCACTTTGATAAAATAATATAGACGAAATATATGTTTCATAGTAAGAAACTTAGGCCCGTCAAAAACATTCTTAAAAAAGTCTTAACTCTGCTGAATTTCTTATATAAAAATTTTTCTTATGTGGTCTCTTAATTAAACAGTCAAGAACAATTCTATAAAAGAATGGAAACGCTCCTAAGAACAATCTTAACTTAAGGAGAATTTTACTTGTATTAAGTTCTTTTATATCAATTTCTATAAAAAGTGGAAACGTTTCTAAGAAAAATCTAAGGAGAAATTTACGAACCACTTTTGTATAGAATTTTTTGAATTAAAATTTTTCTTGACTATTTAATTAGAAGACTTATGAATTTCAGAAAATTTTAATATGAGAAATTCATCAGAGTTCTCCTTAAGATAAGACTTTTCTTAGAAGAGATACAACTTTTTTGAAATTAATAACTTTATAAAGATTTATCAAGTAATAGAATTCGTTATAAATAGAAATTTTCAACTACGATGTAATTTATATTTTTCAAATTTTTCTTTCTTATTTGAAATCAAAAACTTAGAAAATAATTTAAGATTCAGATAAGAGAGAGGAAAACTCGCAAGACGATTGTCTTGGATTCAAATTAAACTTCCTGAAACACATGTAAATACTAAATTTGCATTTAATTCCCATGGGAGTATAAATAATTGATGTTACAAAGGAAAACAAATCTCATTTATTAGTAATAATATTTCATTGTTTATACTAAATTCAAACAAATTTTTTATTTATAAAACAACCGATGAAAGAAGCTTTACTTCTATTAATTTTAATAGGAATTTTATTTTTATTAATTAAATTGCTTTGGTTTTCTATTATACAAATTCCACTGCAGGATATCTGTTTTGGTATTCTACAATAAAAAATATTTAATTGTTTTGTGCGCGGGCTTTCTTGGCGTCACAAATTTAATTTTGAATTTTTCCCTGCTTTTCTTTAATTAAAATCAATAAGAATTTTTATTGAAATATTTATTTATTTATTTTTTGAAATCTCACAACTCATTTTGATTTGAAATTTAAATTTTCTTAATAATAGAAAATTTGAGATTTGCTCGATATCAAAATTCGAAATTATTATTAATAATTTAAATAAACTCTTAGATCACAATGAAGAATATATATATATATATATATATATTTTTTCTTTTTAAAATTTGTTTTATAATCTAAAAAAAAAGAAAAAGTTTTAAATTATTCTCTATAAAGAAGAAAAATTGTGTCGTAATTTTTTTTTAATTTCCCTCTCCGATTTCCAACAAACAAAAAGAGGGGAGAAACTGATCCAGGTAAGCCCCTCGAAAGCTGCTCTTAAAAAAGCTGCTCTCAGCTATCGTGTGTACAAACAGACAGACGGATTCAGGGAATGGTTTTCTCTCTTTCAGGGGCCTCGAAACGTTAATTTATCTAAAGGGGGGGGGAGGGAGGAACCCTCTTGAAATCCTTAAAACATTCCAATCTAACCTCTTTTTTATCTTTATTTTTTTTTTTTAATTTTTCAAATTTTTAATTTGAATGAATAGACAAAATTTTTAAAATTTCCCTAAAATAATTTTTCCGACTTCCAAAAATTTATTTGAAGTATTTTATTATATTACAAAGAAAAAACGTGTCTTTCCTTCTATTAGAAAATCCTTACTCTCTTCCTTTGTTAAAATTGTACATACACAGTCAAGCGGAAAATAAAGTTGCCTCAGGTCTAAAGGAAAGCGCATTTATTTATAAAAAGATGTTTTTTCTTTAAGTGTTATGTTATATAGTTGGTTGGGTTTAATGGGATTTTGGGTCATTCACGCCTCTCTTTAGCATTTACTCTGCTCCATTAGGGCTTTATTAATGAGAAGAGTAGTCCTTGAAAACATTTTACAAAATTAAATAAATAAAAAAGTAATAAGATATTATCATAATTTGGAAATTCCCCCCTCCCTTTTTTTTTAATGATACAATACTATTGCTTTAATGAATGATAATATTAATAATTAAATTGGGACATGGAAGGATAAAATTTTGTTTTGACGTTTGTCTACTATTTTTTTTTTTTTTTTTTTTTATTATTTTTTTTTAATTCTTCCTGTCATAAAAGTGTTTAAAAGAAGATGCATTAATTCATTCATCAAAAAGTTAAACGATTGATTGAGTGAAATGAATGAATGATTCATGATGTGATTTGTGATGATCGGCTGACTGGTGATCTTGGAAGAGAAAGAGACCCGACCCGGTAGGCCACGTGTCTTGACAAGGCCGAGATTTTGCCGGCCTTTAGCCAATGAGGGCCCGTACTTAGACGGCCCCACCCAGGCCGGGTGCACTGATCAGGCAGGCTTGCCTGATCCGCCCCGGATGGCTCGTTTGTAAACATTGGTTGCGTTACTGAAGGATGGCAGATGCTGGCAACTAAGCCATGTGAACACTACGAGCCAAGACGCCGAAGCAACCGGGCGGCACACAGTCAGTCAGTCAGTCAGTGTTGTACGCGACGTGACCAAGTGAATGAGTGTCGCCACAACAAATCACCAAGTGTAGTGTCTATCTATCGTGTGCTCTATCGTCCTGACCTAGACCTTCTTGCTGATCGATATTATTCGAGAGACGATAACCATCCGGTAAGTGCATCTCCATCAGCTAGTTGCATTGGGAACCCCAACCAACAACCCCCCGGTGGGGTCGTCTCTCCCCCAGACAACACCACCTGGAACAACAAAACCCCCCAATCCGAAAAGGAATTAACACGCAGCAGACTCCCACGGTTCTGCAAGACGCACACCCGGATACTTAAAAATTTATTACTTTTCTCTATTTGAAATTTATTTCACGGCAATTATTGATTTTAATTTAAAAAATTATTTTTATAAACGCGATTTTAATTTAGAAATTTTGTATGCAAATTTTATTTTTTTATTTTTTTTTTTTTTTTTGATTAAATTTTTAACATAAACTGATTAAAGAAAAAAGAAAGCGTCCGCGTCCTCTTGAGGGTGTTTTGGCGCGCCTTTTTTTTTTTTTTTTTAAGATAAAAATTTTAAATTTTAAAAATTATATTTTTATTCATAGAACGCGAAAAATGTTTATTCTTAAACCAATTACGCATAAATAAAATCGAGAAATTTATAAATATATACATGATCAAATGTTTACTTAATCAATAAGTAATTACCTTTTTAAAGAGAGGATAACAAAGGGCGACTGGAGAT
>JAAAKE020166624.1:0-11704 GCA_010014785.2 Anisolabis maritima
CGAATGCAAACCTATATTTTTCAAGAATCTTGGCTTATGAATTTTCTTCCTATGATCTACCCTTCCTAAATAATTTGCCTCTTGAAACGTACTTGATATTTCCTCCCAACTCCTAAAACATTGATACGCTCTAAACATCACTCTCAATTTAGCCCATTCCCTCCTTTCCAGCCTAACTCGCTAATCATTAAAGTAGGACTACTAAACCTATCAAATTCTAAAAACAAACCTAGCTGCCTTCCTCTGAACCATCTCTATTTTCCTCTCTAACTGCTGCGGATGTTGGTAACCCATACCCCTGAACAATACTCTAAATTAGACCTCACATAAGTTAAATAAACTACCTACTTTTACATTTTGAGTTCTTCCATAAAGAATGCACCTAATAAATCTAATTAATTTAACAGACAAATCTAATGAGCATAATTTTCCTAAAAGAATTTTATGACTGACTTTATGGAAAGCTTTAGCAAAAAAATCGCATCTACACGCTGATTTTTATCTAAAGCATCCTGCAGATCCTGAACAAAAGAAACTAATTGAGAATTGCAATAACCCGCTCTAAACCCATTTTGCCTTTGATAGAACCATTTTCGCCCCTCCAAATATTAACGGACACGCGAGTTAATAATAATTAGTTATTCTTAGTTAATAACTGTTTGAAGTTGACCAGTTAATGCCTTGTTTCATTTATATTAATTTTTTAATTTCATGCTTCGAAATTTACCAAATTAAATACACCAATGACGTGGGTATTTTAACAAGTCTAAATGCCTTCAGATTCAAAAAAAGACAAAAAAATTTGAGGAAGCCTGACCTAAGAAGACAAAGCTAGGGAAATTTATAAATATTTAAAAGGTATAAGAAAAATAAATTTTATTTTTTCTTTGAGAAGCATTTCTCTTATTTACATACTGTCAAACTATTTATTATATTTAGAGTTGAACTAGATGCGCCCCCTCCCGTGGCTGAGAGATTAAAGATATTGACATTTAAGGCAACTCAAGTTCAAATCCAACTCATGGCAAAAATGTATATAACTATTAGCGATGCCTCCTGGAGAAGGTTATGAAAATCCACCCCAGTATTATTCCTATGAAAGTTACAGAAGCAACAAGAAAATTTGGATATTATAAATAAATTATTAGAAGTATACGCGCTATGCTAGAATGTAAAATCAGATATTGACTAACCTAAAACTAGGTCTAGGCTATGCTACGTTGTTATATAATTATATATGCTATATTAATGTTATATTGAATGTATTTTATAGTATTATTAGCCACTTAACAACGCATAGGGAGTCGTTTAAAATTTTCTCGGGCATCATAAGAAAAAGGTTAAGAAGCACTGCTTTAGAGTAATCCCAGCGTGTCAGTTCCTAACACAAATGAATGAAGACGTTATAAATTTGTCCAAAAATGAAACCTAGCCTTAAACCAGCAGAGGAAATTCTCTACTCAATGAAAAAAAAACCCCATGAAGAATTTTCAGTTATTATGTTATAAACAAAGGATTAAAATAATTAAACCTTTTATTTATCTTATTTTTATTTTTGTCTTTTATATAGAGAGAGAAGATGCCAAATTTTTTTCCTAATAAATATTTTTAAAAAAATTTTTGCTGTAACAAATAGTTTGTTATACTTATTCAAAATGAAGAATTCGATCGTGATTCTTTTTGGTGTAAAGTTGAGATAAGAATCGATAATTAATTAGAGATTAAAAGAAACAAAGAACTTACTGTACAGAGCGTTCAGGTTTTCCAAATCGATTTTTCTTACATTCAGTTTGACCCTTAAAAAGACCTCGAAGTCCTAACGATTGTGTCGACACAGCTAATTCACCAAATCCTTTTGCCTCCGCTTCATATCCAGCTGTTTTGCCTTTTTCAACTCCCGTTTTTATTACATCTAAAATCTAAGATTAAATGGTGATGTTAATTCAATATTGCACTTATTGGAATTGGCAAATGAGTACTTACTCTAAGAGGTGCAGGGTAAAGACCACCAGACATCTTTAAAACTTTTTCTTTTGCACTATCGAAAATTTTATTACGTATCCATTCATAATTGAGAGCAATGGCGATAATTCGATCCATTATTGGTTTTTTACGTTCTACTTTGAGTTTACCAGTTACTATGTCTTTTGCTGTTTGTATAGCAACCTCTTCAAGATAATGCTGGGTCCTGAAAAATAAAAAAAAAAAGGATTTATTTAATTCATGCTCACTTCATTTTTCTTAAAATCCTTCAGAATTCAATACAGAGAATTTGATGTTTTTTTTTGATTCTCAGCATCGAAGGTCATATACGATACAATTTTTAATATGAATTAACGATACTGGATGTCTGTACATATTTATTTAAATTAATTGGTAATATTTGTAAATTCTAAATTGCCACTCACTGCAGTCGAAAAAGAGTATAAATTAAAAAAAAAATTTTTCTCCCTGACCCAGTGGGCACAGAGGCCGAGAGGTTAGAAATATTGACAATGTCAATATTGATAACCTTAAGTCAAGAGATGTGGGTTCGGATCCCAGACAGTTCGATGAAAATTTATTTATATCAATTGGATACTAATATGCTTGGAAAATATGTGAATCGTATAAAGTCTCTATAACCCAAGATGTCGAAAAGAAAAAAAAAAACATTGAAGAAATTAAATGTGAAAAGGTTTGTCGTTTCAATTTTTTTTTTTTTTGTTCTTTCTATTCTCTCCTTTATTAATATAAAAAATTATTCTTTGGAGACTTTGAGATGATATTTTCTTCTAAAATACTTGTATGTTACTTAATAAATAACTATTCAAAATAGAAAATATTCTTCCAACAATATACGAAGGTTACCTTTTATACTTATATATTTGAGATCAAAAACAAATTTTTTTGACGGCCAAATATTCATGCAATATTGAATGTATGCTGGTCCAACTAAAGCCCAAGGATACCTCAAACTCACGATTGCGAAATTACATGACGATCTTGCAGTATCAGTTCACGCACAGGATCAATGTTTTCCGGAACAACAACCGATTTTGGACGACCTTCACGAAATTCGTCCTTAACCGACGATTGAAGTCGGTAAACCATCGATAAACAGTAGTCCTTGATGGTGTTTCATCGCCAAAAGACAAATTAAATTTTTTTCACGATTTAATTCCATTTTTAGCCGAGATTATTTCAAGTTATTGTAAACTACACAAATAGCGCTCGTTTGTCAATACGTTCTGAGTACCTATACCATCAAAAATGTCAAACTTTACTAGAAGCGTCAGCAGCACAGTTTAGCGCAATCCAGAAATATAAAGGGCAACCCTCGTATTTGTAACAAATGAGAAAAGGGACAAAATTAATTTTTTTTAAATAAAAAAATCAAGTGTGACTAACTGCACATCACGCAACATTCTCTTAGCTGCTCAGGTATATTACATATATAGAGAAAATAATTAAAATGGTAATTAAATCTTTTTTTTTTTTAAAGTTTTTTTCGGCACCTGAGGACATATATATTCTTTAAACTGTACATCTAATATTATTTACGTTACAGTTATCCAGACATATTTATTATAATTATACCAATTCGTATCCAAATGATTTTAAAAAATTTTCATCGGACTGCCTGGGATCCGAACCCACGCTCCTTGGCTTTGAAGGTTATCAATATTAACAATGTCAATACCTTTAACCTCTCGTCACCAGTGGGGGGGACGAGTATCTTGTTCTTGATCAAATATAGGAATTAAAAATATTTGTATTTTGTTACCCTGACAACGAATTGTCCTATATGGTTTCTGTGGGTTACTTAAAACCCAAAAAAACGGGCCCACACTATTTTGAGTTGGAAAATGATTAATACATCTTAAAGAAGTTCTAATTTTTATATGTAGAGCCAATTTAATCAAAATGGCTAGAATAGTTTTAGAGAAATTCATTAAATATTAAAAAACGCACACAAGAGAGCCCAAACAATTTTATGGAATAGTGGTTAATACATTTCAAAGATCATCTAATAAATAATAATTGTTTTATGAGTTTTATGAATCAAAATTGTTAGAGTGAATTTTGAAAAAAAAAAAAACTAAAAAAGTCAGTAAAGACCTAGTACTCTTTGGTAAATTTTATTGAAAAGCCTTGAGGTATATAAAACATGTGTACCTTGGGTATATATAAAATTTCAGCCTCAAGCAGCTTTCTTTTTTGGGAAATCTTGTTCACACACAAAGATAGACCATTTTGCAAGACCCATTTTTTTTAAACTCAGGAATCTCAAAACGTGATTTTCTACTCGCCTTATAATACTGTATATTTAAGTTTATATACATAGGTAAGAGGAAATGAAAATGTCAACAGAAAAAAATCTAGCGTGACAGCACATCACATTACTTTCTCTTAACTATTTAGGTAAAAGAAAGGTATGTAATGTGCGATTAGAAATTTTTAGACTCAGGGAATCTCAAAACGTGTATTTCCATTGGATCCCAATATTTAATTTTTTGTGATCTCATTACTTAATCTATACTAAATATATATTACATAAATAGGTAAAAAGTAAAAATGAGTGGTTAGTCAAAATAATTAAACTGTACTGTCCGTTCAAAACGGTATGTACTGAATGGTCAGCCCAATTACATTGGAATTATAATATTTAACTATATAAGGGTAATATTATCATTCTTTCTTTTATCTCTCTTCTCTTATGATAAATAAATAAATAACTAAATGAGAAAGTCTTGATAAATCATCAAAATTGTTTTCTTAATTTTAATCTATTCTATTTATATTTTATTTGTACTCTTATGATTAATTTACCAACCAATTAATTCTTAAAATTGTTTTCTTTTTTTGTTTCAAGCTAAAAATGATGTCAGGATGGAGACATTCTATTTAATTAATATAGTTGTCTAAAAAAAAAAAATGAAGAGTGGATCAATTTGGTTTTGAATGGTTGGCATATGATTAGATGTTTTAGTTTATTTTAAGTGAATGTCAATGGGTTGACTACTATGTAACCAACCCAACCATTTGATGGAATGATGGGGGGGGGAGGCTATTTCTTTACCTCTCCTCTGGTCTGGCTATTCCTGGTCCAAGTGGATTGACAAGAAGATCAACAAGGCCAAGTTTCTTTGCTTTATCAGCTTTAACAGTTTTCCCTGTTAGTGCCATATCTAAAGAGGTTGGCACGCTTGTGATGGCCGGAAGCCGTTGAGTGCCTCCAGCTCCAGGCAAGAGGCCCAGCATCACCTCTGGAAGACCTAAACCTGTTTTACGATCTTTCACAGCCAGTCGGTAGTGACATGCCAACGCCACCTTTTTGTTTCAAAACAACAAAAGCAAGTTTTAAATTAAATAAAGTGTATATATATATATATATATATATACTCGTCTTTAGATCATGTTTTAATTATTATTAATAAAATATTGTTCCATTATTGATTGATTATTATAAATTAATTAATGAGACTCAAAACGCTGAAACGACTACGAAAATAAATTTGTTGGTTGCACGTCACTATTTTCCATAATGGAAAAATTTATTCCTTTAAGCCAGTGTTTCTCAACCTGTACCCGCACCCTCTTTGGGTGGCGCTAAAACTTGAAAAAAATTTCGAAAAAACTAACTATTTAAACCAAAATAAGATAAAGATTCATCTATAAAAAAAGTGTAAACAAAAAAAAGGTCACAATCCATCACTAAAACTAAAAATATATGCGTTTTTAAATTAGAAAGCAGGCTGATTTATTAATAATAACAGAATATTTTGTAAGTAATAAATTTTGTCTACTCTCGTGTTTCTCAAACTTGAGTGCGAAGTGAATTTGGATTATAGGAGGAACATGAAAAAGAAATGAAAAAATTTGTGAGCAAAAGGTCAAAAATGTTTTGATATTTCAACGATGTAAATATGGTTGGAGCAAGTAATGTTTAAAGTAAAGTAAATCAAAGCATCTATTGTTTTTCATTTTTATTCTGCTCCGCTTCGCTGATTAAGAATCTTCAAAACTTTAGGGCTGTCGATAAAATCATAATTATTAATATTTTATCATTATATAATTGAAATTGTGATCCTGTATTTATAAAAACTGCCCCAGAGCTTTGTCTTAATCAATAAACGTCAACATAGAAGGGCAGAATAAATAAAAAAAATAAAAATAAAGTTGTTTTCTTTTATTTTCCTCACCTTCAAAGTTTTGAAATTTCCTTCTTTAGTAGGGAGTGGGAGTGGTCACTAACCAACCATATTATAATAAAGGGTGTGCGGATGAAAAAAAGGTTCAGAAACTAAACAATGCTACTAAATTCCCCAAATAGGAATAGATTTGAAATAAATATCATAAATATTAAAAATAGTTGATTCAAGCTATTTATTTTAAGATTGATGACGACTTTAGCGAATCCAACTAGCAGCCATCTAAAACCGAGAGTCATGAAAAAGCTGCAGATCCCGGGTTTGACAACAAACTTTAAATAAGTAGACTCGTTTGATTCCTCTCGAGAGATATATACTTATTTAATTAAATTTTATTATTCCGACCGTTTATTTCTTTTGTATTTGCATTGTCCGAACCTAGGATGACCGGCATTTTTCAAAAATACTTACTTCAAGTCCTCCTCCAAGACATGACCCTTGAATGGCTGCGATGATGGGCTTGGTCGATCGTTCGATTGCTGAAAGAATGTCTTGTCCACTTTTTGAGACATTCACAAATTCTTCTTTGGTTTTGCATTTATCTAACATTTTAATATCAGCGCCAGCAATAAAACACCCTGGTTTACCACTTATTAGAACAGCGCCTTCTATTGAATTATCCGATTGGATTTTCCCTAAAATCTCTTGCATTTCTGACATCACTTCATCATTAAGTGCATTTACCTTTAAAAAAAAAAAAAAAAATTAAAAGTTGAAGTCTGACAAATAATTTTGCTAAACCGGCCCCCAGACTTTTTTTATTTAATCCTTTTTTGAAAGTCTATTTTGTTATTTCAAATGAAAAGGCCGTCGCGAGCATCCTGCGAGCGTATTGCAGTAGGGCTACTGCCTCTCTCCCTCTCAAACTGAGCTGCGACACTTATTACTGATTATGTATTTTTTTTCCCCAAGGATTTATTTATTTAACCCTAACTATTAATCATAAACTCCTGATAAAGGTATATTAAATGTTTGTTTTGATTTTGATCTTATTGACATTCTTCAAATATGATGATGATGCAATTTACCTATCAACTATGACATAATCCAATTCAATTTGTCTATAAAACAATTTTGTTTAAAGAAAAATTTAAGCAAATAATGAATTTAATTGATGATGCAGTAATAGGGTTTTCTCATTGTTACAATAATAAAAAAGCATTTAATTGTTAAATTCATTAGTGTTTTGTTAATGTGGGATGTTTTTGTAACAAGGGTTACATAAAATCAATTATGTAATTAATCTATTAAATTTTAAATATTATTTTTAGAGAAAAATAATTTTTCAATAAAATATTTATTTTGAAAATGAAAGTTTTTTAAGGTCCAAAGTCTAAAAGGAAAAAACAGATAAAGGAGCAAATTTATTTATTTAGAAAATACAAAAATTAAGAATATTCTTTTAATACCTTTAGGATGCGAAATTTTATTTGGGTGGGAACTAATCATTAATTTAAAAAAAGGGGAAAGTAAAACTTACTTTAACATTTGGTGAGTCAATAGTAACTACACAAATTCGATTGACAATTTTTGTTTTCATGTGTTTTCCAAGGTTTGGCGCTGAAGAGAACATCCTTAATGGAAGTGGGCCTGGAATGGAAAAAATTATGAGTGAAAAATTTCTGAAAAAGGTCATTTAAGAGTAAATTAATTGAATTTTTTGATTTGAGGTTAAGATAAAAAAAAAGTGAATGTGAGTCTTTTATCATATTCATATAATTGTTATGAGCAAATATTTGAAAAGAATTACCAATAAGACGTGTAATTTTCATATTTTTCGAAGAAATTTGATTTATTGCCCCAAGTAATCTATAGGTAGCCATTTGAGAATCGAGGGATAGCCAAATTCCACCAAGGCATACGAAGGCAAACCCAAAGGGATGCCGGCCGACAACTGTGCTGCCATGAGACTCAAACGCCACGCCACGACATCTTGCAAAACTATAATTATCCTAAAAAAAAAAGATTTATTTCTCTTCTCTCTTTTTGAATCAAAAATGTTTTAATTTTAGTTTTTGATATTAAGAAAAAATAAAAAGAATTAAAAACCTATACATTAATAACTACAGACTAGATACTTGTTCCAAGATCAAATAGGAATTTCTATTCTAAGCAACAAAATTGATTTAAAATAATTAACAATTAGTTTAAATAAATAACGTCATTTTAATAAATTTAATTTATATATAGGAATGAAAGCCTCTCTTCCCGCCTTTTTGTATTGGTTTCTGGTTCACAGCCGTCAACAAACAACCGATTCACCCAATGCCTAAATCTGAAAGATGGCTCATTTTTCAACGTTCCCTCAATTTTTACAATATCACCGATCCCAGAAAAACAGAAACATCCACACACTATAATAAAACCGCCATCGTGTTTTACTGTGGGCACTACACATTGTGATGACATTTTTCCGTAACAGGTTTCTAACAAAAATCCACTGTCTAGATCCAAAGATTTCGTATAGATTCACCGGTCCATAAAACTTTTCACCAGTCTTCTTCTTACAAAATAACATGTGTTTTGGCCCATTGCATTGGCTGGTGTAAAATGGGTTTGCGAATTGCTACACATCTAAATCCCGCTTTTTTGAGTTGCCTTTTAGTTGTCATATCAGAGTTTTTCGCTATATGTTGAACTCGGCACGAATATCAGCTGCCGTAAATCTTCTATTTCTCTTCAATATCACTTGTTACTTTGGGCTTCCCCGTCCGTGGTTTATTTTGATAACCGCTAGTAGTTTGGTATCTTTTAATTGTACTTTGTAAATCCTGATTATAAGTTATAAGAGAGACGCATCTTTTTTGCAATTTCCCTAATAGGATCTCCGTATTTATGATTTCTACACGTTTTTCGAGACTTATTTACTTTTATTTTCATCACTGTTCTATAATTTTGCTTGCACGATTACTCACTTTCAAAGTAATTGAATAACTTAATATTTTTCTCCGTTCACAAAAATATATTAATTTAAAAATTAAACAGACTTTAAGCAATTAGAAATATATTTTAGTTACGATACGCATTATCCAAGCATATTTTTAAATTTATTTATTTGTGGCTGTCATTTTTTTTTTTTATGCTTGTAGCGACACAACAGGTAACGAGATTCTCCCGACAAATATCTGAATTCCCTTTGGTCCTCAAAACATAGAACAAAAGGCAGTTCAAAAGGGCAAAGTCCAGCGTGTGAGGGCTCATACTATTCGACTTACCTGACACAGCACATACGCATTTCAATAATATTCTCTCTTGATCTTGCTTTCTATCTTCTGTCTGTATCTTGTTAATACCATCAATTGTTCTGGTTAATACAAACTTTTATGTATGTATATACTTATACGATACAAATTAACCCGGCATATTTATTTTAACCAATTGGTATTCAATTGATTTAAATAAATTTCCAAATCCACATCCCTTGGCTTTTAAGATTATCAATCCCCGCCCCCCCTGACTAGAGGTATTTACATTCTCGCTGTTGATAACTTTAAAAGCCAAGGTACGGACCAACAGACACTTCGATGAAAATTAATTTAAATCAATTTTAAACCATTTGGTATAAATAAATATGGCTGGATCATCGTATTCTAAAAAAAAAAAAAGGTTATCAATTATTGATATCACTACCCCTAACCTCTTGGTCACGAGGTGGGGGCATTTAATTAATCTAATTAAATTTTTTTATAATATTAATAAGTGATTAATACACACAAATGAAAAATCTCTAAAAATCAAAATCGGCTACCAAGAGAGCCCGACACGAAGAATCTGGTATGAAAGTACATCACTAAATTTTCCTTACTTTAAGAGAAAGTGATGTGCGGCCATCACAGCAGATATTTTTAATTCTTTTTCGGCATTAGATGCCATTTAGACTCCGACCGAATTTATTTAAATTTATTGGGAGCCAGCGTAATATAAATCAATTATATTTTTTAGCTTTGGACAAGAAGCGAGCCTATCGCCTGGAATGTAAAGCACGAATTCTATCACTGTTCCAAGGGACTGGAGCTACATTGTTTTATTGTTTCTTTTTCTGGCACTTTAATGCATAAAAATTAATTCTGTGTGGTTTTGAACATTTAAATTTAGCGGGTTAATGTACAAGTCAATTATTTAATTAAAAATTAATTAAAACCATTTTTTATTTTTATATTGTTAATTTTAATAATTATATTGATACAATGTAAATATTATATTTGAAATAAAGATCATATCTTGAATGATATAGTAGAAAAAAGAAGAAATCTAAAAATAAACATTTTTATTATTAAATTCACTAGTATTACTTTTATTACTTTTTATTACTTACTTACTCCTTTGGAAAAATTTTTCAAATGTGTTTCAAAAAATAAAATTAGCATTAATTAAAAAAAACAGGTTATAGAAAGGAAATTTCAACAAGTTTTTAATGTTAGTTCTAGTTATCTGGCGTTTTTAAACTGATAAAGGGGCTATGGGAGTATTCTGTCTAAATATAGTATTAGTCTCTGGCTTTCCATTCAGCTGTTCAAATTTCAAAAACCTTAAAACGTTGTTAACTTTTCTGGTGGTTTATACTTTCTTCATTTTACGATTTTTCATAATTAAAGATAAATTGCTTCAATATGATGTCTAGTCGAGAGGAATAATGCATTTTTGTTGAGTGTGAAAAAGATATAGTTTCCAATTCATTTAGGTAAGTACTTTCTTTTTTCTTTTTTAACTAAAAATTTTTTTTCAACTATACTCTCAAACATTTTAGGGCGACACATGTTAAAATTTATAATTCTATTCTTTATTCATTATTTTTATCATTCAAATTTATATAAATTTTATTATAAAAAATTTTTTTTCAATTCTGAAAATATACCTCAGATTTCAGGAAGATCTCAAAAGATTGATTTTTTTGAAATATTAAATATTAAATCGAAAACTATTTGATAAAGCAGAATTCCTTTATAATCTCTTACATTAAAATCAAAGGTAAAAGGATCAAAATTTAAAGAAAACAAAATTAGAATAAGCAAAAACATTTTCATTAATATCATTTTTGGCCCCAATTTTTTTTTTGGAAATTTTAGTACTAATAGACTTTATTTTAGCATTTAAAGATGTTTTTAAAGATTTTTTAACACCTTAAGTGGCATGTGATCAGTGAGAATTAGCGTAACTAATATGCTAAGGGCCGTCTGCAGAATTTTTTTAAGGTTCCCTGAAAAAATAAATAACACGAAATGTAAATAAAATAACTATTAGCTCATGGGGCTCTTCTCCCCGATACGAGCCCTATTGGCCCTATTGTTACATCACTCTCATTGAGGTCTTACTCCCCCTCGCCCAAAGAAAAAAAAAAAAAAAAACAAGAAAAATTGCAGTAGAAAAAGGTTAAAGTGAAATTACCAAAAAAATTAATAAATAAATACAAAGAAATAATTTATATATATATATATGTAAGATCATTTCTCCAATGATCCCCTCCCGTCCGCCCAATAGCATTCCCCTTCCCAACATAACAGGATAGAGAC
>JAAAKE020166635.1:0-11703 GCA_010014785.2 Anisolabis maritima
GGGCTGCTAAGGGGGAGGGGGGGGAATGGGAAGAAGGGGTTAAAAATTCTTATTCTTATTAAATTTTAATAAAATTAAATATATAGTTTACCAACGATATAAATAATTAAAATAAAAATATTAAAAATAAATTAACCAGCAAAGCATTATGCTTTGTTCTCTCTTGAGAGCTTACCATACATGCAAATGGTACTGGTATTATATTATATTAAATATATTATTATATTACTTAGTATAAAATATAATATATAAATAAATATAAAATAAAGAAATAATTTATTTAAAAATAAATATCAAAATTCTTAACTAACTAAAGAGAAAGATGTGTTTGGGTGCTTCTCTTCTTTAAAAATATCAATTATATATCGATAGTTTATTTAAATTGTTTTTCATATAAATGAATGCTATTTAGCCTATTAAAAGCAGATTCTTCAAAACGTCTTGCCAATTCAGAACAAGGCATAACCAAGCGGGAAAACGTTTCGTGAGTCATTTCAAAACATTCCGACGGTTCAATCGCTACTGCCGTTTGTAAATGAATTTTATCACCCAAACAAAGACCAACGATTCCAAAATATTGATCATCCTGATAATGACAATGCTGAAAAAGGAATTAAATAAAAGTATTTTTTTTCAAAAAAAAAAACAAAAAAAAACAATAGATCTATTAATAGTTTGTGTGCCCCCTTGGTGCAGAGCTAGAGGTCTGGCTTCTCCTACCAGAGGTTAGTGGCTCGCTTCCCGTCCTGAGCGACAAAAATTTATTTAAATTATATTAGCTACCAATTAATTTAAATAAATAAGGACGGAGTTTAAATGGCCTCAGATGCTGAAAAAGACTTAAAAAAAAAATAGTTTGTCAGATGGCATCCAATCAAATTGAATGATTCAGAAAGGTCAGATAAAATTTTGATAAGGATATTTGCTCCAAGAGACAACCAGCCCTTCCAAAAATAAAAAATAACAACCTCTACACCGTTCCTCCTGAACATTGCCACGCATCCTGAATGGATCATATAAAAAGATGTTGCTTGCTCTCCAGCCTGATAGATTATTTGTCCAGCAAAGAAAAAACGTTGTTTTAGCTCAAAAGTTATTTCACATACAAGGCTTAATCGAGCATTTTTGAAAAGATCAATATTTGTCAAAGTTCCATGTGCCATTAAAAAAATTATGTCTTTTCGAAGTATTTCTGAAAAATATTTCATTAATATTTTAAAAGAGAGCTAGGCGCCAGTTTGCATTTCACGGGGTCTTACCTGGTAATTCGTCTACCAGCGGTTCCTGCCAACACCGATTATTTTTTAATTTAAAAAATTGAAGCAATCTTTGTTGTAAATATTTAGGGTATTTTCTAAAATCCATATACCTCTCCATTTGGGACAGCCTTATTTCTGTACTATTATGTATATTTAGCCTGGCTACATACATAAAATAAATTCTTACTAAAAAAAAAATAAAAAGAAAACTTTGAAAATTTATTTAAAAAGATTAATCAATAAATACATTTATGTTGAAGAGAGCAGAAGGGAGTTTTCTGTTCTCATAAGATGAGTTATGTAGCCTACATATATTTATAAATAGAGAACAAAAAAAAATCAAATTTAAGAGCTCAAAGAAGCTAAAAATTAAATCGCATTGTCTTCTTTCCTTCCTGGGGGGATCCTCGCCTAGATGGAGTACAAAAGGGAGCAAGGAGGCTTCGATAAGTGTATATTTCATATTAATTAATATGTAAGTATAATAATCTCACGAAAAGATTATAAAAAATATAAGATATTCAGAATTAATCATTGAATTTCAAAGCAAGAAAATAGGTCTTTAGTATAAATTCAAAAACTTGGGGGGGGGGGGGGGTAGGATTACTTCCCCCCCCCCCAACCTCTATAAAATTTTGAAATTAGCCCTTGAATATTGTTCAAATTTCAAGGCGGGTGACGTCACTTCCCCTCAGGAATCGCCCTATAGTTATTAAATATAATACTTTAACTTGCACAAATATAAATTTATATATAATATATCATAAATAAATATTTTAGCATACCAGTAAAAAATATGTAGACTAAAAAAGTTACAAAGGTAATAAAATAGTAAAAGAAAATTTCAAAATCGGTGTTAAATAAATACCCCGGCATTACACTCATGTTGTATAATCTAAAAAATTTGTATTCATTTTAATAAAAGTAAATTAATAAAAATTGAAATATTGAAAAATTACATGAAAAAACTATTTGGATAAAGCGGATTAGGATTGAAACGATCTATCCAAGATCCTTTTGAAGGAATATCTACTGCACTATTAAGAAATGGGACGATTAAAAAAAAACAAGCCATGAAATGATAAAACAAAGTCAGATGAATTAGGTATCTGATTATGAAACTTTGCATATTACCTAGATTGTAGACCTGAAACAGAAATTTCTAATTATAATTTTATAAAATCAATAAGTAATATTAAAAATATAGGAAAGGCATTGGTAGGTGCTGACATCATATTTTAACAAAATCTACAGCCACAACGCCTCTATTAAAAGAATCTGGTGTGTGAAGGCTATACATTACACAACTTTCCTTACCTTAGATCATGGATTTTCATTGAAATTATGACATCGATTTTTATTGCGATCGCACTACTTTCCCTATACTATATATTATAGAGAAAATAAAATAAAAGCCGTCAAGAAAGAGACAAGACCATCTATAATCGATGACCTCAAGAAGTGGTACTTCATTTGAAAAGAAATGAAAAATCAAAATATCTCCTAAAGCAGAGTCGGCTCTAAGCTAAGCACATCTAGGAGGGCCATCAAAGAGATGGCCTACTCTATCGAAATGCTAAATAAAAATTAAACTCTCATATGAGCACAAAATTGCACACTTAGTCAATTTATTCGGACACACAATAAGATAGAATCTAAGTAATAATAAACTGTTTTTATTTAAACATATATGTTTTACGTATATAACCTCGTAATTACAATGATGTTTATGAAGCATTATTAACACAGGGAACTCAAAATTTTATTAATATTTACAAAAAAAAAAATACTTTCAATTTAAAAAAACACTCAACAATTTAATATTCGAACAGATGACAGGTTAAACGGTTTCCATCAAGAGCAGTGTATTAAATGAAGTTGGCATAAGAGATTTGGATACATTCGCTAAGGTAAAAACCCGGAAAGCTAAGTAAATGATATTATATTACTATAAGGTATAGTCTGTTTATTAAAATGATTATGTATTATTATTGTGTTATGAATCAATAAAAAAAGAATAAACGATTTTGTTTTTTTAGGGCATGTTGAAGAATTGAACTGGGGACACCCTTGAGCCAGCCTTTTCCTAAAGTATTAATTTTATCGAAATAATGCCCAAAGACAAAATTTCATCATTTTGAACAAGTTTTTGATTCTTATATTCTTTTTTATTCTCCCCCCCCCAAGGGTAATTTGTGATTAGAAAGTTTTATAAAATAATGATAAAGTGAGAAATATTTTTAAAAAATTTGTTTACAAAAAAAAAAAATGCCAAATTAATAAAGAAAATTCTTTAAAAAAATTAGAAATTTACAAAATCAGAAGCTACCACTTGGAGAGTGGACCTTGCGACTACGAATTACTCGGGTCAAAACTGGCATTTCTTTAGCTCCCTACCAATCTTTCATCTCTCCCTCGCCCCCTCCCCTTCCTTTCCCATCAAGAGTCAGGCCATCTTTCATGCTTCAATTCACGGTCGCGATTTTAAATTTTTTTTATTATTCATGTTTCCTGACAGAAATTCTGTCTCCTTAAAGAATAATAAAATCCGTTTTATAATTGTATATATATAATTAATATTACAATTATTGTAATAAGCGTAATTATAACTTTAATTTTTCGATTACCCTGGATATTTTAGAAATTTAGTAGTAGTATTCTACTAATTATAATAGTCAACGCCCCTCCCCCTCTTTGAGTTCGGGCTCTTTCTTGACTTTTATTAATGTTTATATATTAATTGTAGTCTGAAATATTAATATAGGATGAATTTATATAAATATGCTTACCTTAAATATATTTTTAATTTTACTGTCTAATATATACATCCAAACCAATTTCCATAAATAGAAAATAGAACGAAAAAGTTTTAATTTTTTTAGATCCAAATGGAAATACCAAGTGAGAATTGGCATATTCACCGAAGAAAGTGCAAAAAGGGATAATATATATGCATAATATATTAATAAGCAAAAAGAATATCTACAAAAAATGAACTCATTATTATTAAGTTCCATTGTATTTCTTTATTTCTAAATTTCATACTGTAATTCAATGTTTTTAAACTTTCTGGTGAGAAAAGGAAATATAGAAAGAAAAAAAAACAAGGAAGTCTTAAAAAAAGGTTCCCAACCTGGAACCTTTCACAGCGGTACTGTAAGTCAGTCGTTCCGGGGCTCACAGTTTGGGAATCTGAATTCAAGATCATTTAATTTACAGAAAGATGAAATGTTAAGCATCTCTTCCATTTAACCCTATGGATGAGTTCGGAAGACCTACCTAAACGTCGATACGATCTCTCTCTCTCTCTCTCTCTATATATATATATATATATATATATAACAACACAACACCCAACCAAGCCCACCCTGGACCTCAGAGCAAAACCCAAACCACTGCCACATCCACATCCACCGACCAAACTTGGGGACTAGCAAGATTACGACCCCGAAAACAGAAACAAACCACCTCCGCCATCACTTCCTAACACAAAACTCTTGAAAATAGCTCCAAAAGGAGAGCCGAAACGTCGAGTTAATCTCAACAATCAACGTGGGCCGGGAAAACATTATTCCATATATATATACATATAAATATTATCTAATAATCTTGTAACAATGTATTTATATAACATATATATAACATGTACAAAAATTGTAAATACAAATTTTTTTTGTTGTTACAAGATTATTAGATAAATACATCGAAATATAAATATATATAAATAAATATTAATATATATATTTACTGTATACTCTATCTATGGTCTATACCTTGTAGGTTATGGGCTTAATAAATAAAATAAAAAAAAAGGATTGGAAAAGGAACCAAGCGTTGTTTCTTTTTCTCGTCTATATTCAAACGAGGCAGCATCCAATAACAACTACATATAATTTTGTGCTCAAGGCTTAAGGTAGTTCGAAACAAAGACAGGAGGGATCTAGGAAACATTTTTTTTGGGGGGAGGGGGGAATGATGATTAAGGTCCACGAAGATCCACTCTTGATTAAGGGTAAAAAGTCAATAACCAACATTTTTCATGTTCAATGCTTTCTGTTTGGTGGGTATTATTTTGAATATCATCGCTAACGCCTATATAAATGAACCAGTCATTGACTATGCAGATGCTCTAACTTGTCTCTCAAATTGTTTACGTCGTTTGACTGATACTCCACAACCCGCAGCCAGCGACCCATCTCTAGTATAAAAAAGTCAATAAAACTTTCTTTCTCCTTTCTCTCTTAGAATATTTCGTCTCAAATCTTAACAGATTTGATCATATTTTTAGAACAATCATTATGGTAAAATAGCACTCTGTATAAGGTACGTCATGCTGCTATCTTGGAAGAATTTTTTCTGTGTAATATATAGCAGCTATATTCAGTAAAAATAAGAGGGGAAAGGGTGAAATATGTTTGATGAATATCAAAAATAAATACTTACAGGCGCATCTTTTTTTGTTCTAATAATATAGTTTTAGTTTCTGGAACGATAATTCCAGTGACATGAAAACGAATTATATCGAATACTATTGTTACATCACAAATTATATTTACATAAAATCGTATATCATTTTCCAAATCTGTATTGGGTTTTTTTACGTTTATATACCAATAAATACCTAATATCATAATACTAACAATCATTATAAAGGTGAGAATAGTTTCTAAAATAAAACTGAAATAAAAGTATTAATATTTATATAAAATTAATAATAAATTTTTTTAATAAAAATACAATACTTACTGACATTTACTAAAGGGATGAATAATTAATATTCCTTTATCAAGTAATTTCATTTGCCTTCGTTTTTCATTATTTAGAGCTGAGATACTTTTGAAATATTCTTTATACGTCTGATTGCCTTCCCATACTATTAATTGTAATTTAAACCAGAAAATAATTTTCTTCCATTGCGAGGCATTAATTGGCAGACATGGACCTCGCTCCTCTCTATCTTTTTCTTTTAAAGTACATTCATGAACGGACTCCATCTTTAATATCTTTAATTAGAAATTAAAACAATTCCGATTGTTATCGAGGGATAAATGGCCTTGTGGATCATTTTTTTTTTTTTTTAAGTCTTTATCGGCATCTGTGGCCATTTAGACTCCGTCCTTATTTATTTATTTATACCAATTGGTAGCCAATATAATATAAATAAATTTTTGTCGCTCAGGACGGGAAGCGAACCACTGACCTTTGGTAAAATAAATGGCCTTGTGGATCATTTTTATTTAGAATTTTTGATTGTCAATAAATAACTTAACTGGCGGGCCTGGCCGGAGAGAATAACAGCCAGATTTTCGTTGACAAGCAAGACCAAGCTGAGCCTGAGATAGTTGGTCCTGAGGAACAATATTATAGAACGCCATCGATCATGCATTATATATTTATATGAATATTTGTAAACTTTTTAAACGTCAACTGCCGAAAAGAGCATAAATAAGTAAATATATTAAATAATTTTTTTTGCCATACACCTCTTTATTCAGCTATTTTATTATAGCTTGTTATCGAATCGTTTCATTGTCATATTCTTGGAAAGGTGAAGGACATCTACACAATGAAACGATTCGATAACAAGCTATAATAGAATAGCTGAATAAAGTGTGTAGCAAGCTATCGAATCAGTACATTGTGTAGATGTCCCTCACCTCTCCAAGAATACGCAGGTCCACTAAAATTATCACATTGTGGCCCTGAGGATGGCCGACGTAATGCTAGCCGAAATATTTGCTGAATAAAGTGGTGTGTATAGTGACCTGAGAAAAGCGGCTGGTTTTCTTTTTCTCCGAAGCCTTAAACAAATTGATCTGCCGAGCTATATCTCCCTTATAAACAATAAATAAACATATCTGGATAATTTGTATTGTGAATAGAAATATTGTTTAAAGTCTATATGGACCAATACGGCAAGGCTTAAAAAATGGCAGAAGTTGAGATATACAAAAATAAATATACAGTTTTTGTTAAATAGTTTTATAAAATTTGACCGTTTTTATTTGTTCTTATCTATATATGTAATATATAGTGAGAAAATATTGCAATCGCAAAAAAAATCGATGTTGAGATTTCAATGAAAATACACGTTTTAAGGTCCTCTGAGTATAAAAAAAAATGGGTCTCACAAAATGGCCTGTCTGTGAATAAGATTTTTCAAAAACAAAAAATATTTGAGGCTTAAATTTTATATTTAAGTTAGGTGCTTGCTTGCACCTCAAAACTTTTTAATAAAATCAGCCATTGGGTACTAATACTTTACTGTTGTACTAATTTTGATTTTCTCCAAATTCGTTATAACGATTTTGATTAAAATTCATATATCAATTATTTATTAGATCCCCCCCCCCCTCGTGCCCGAAAGCCATTTAACACGTCACTCAATAAGTTCCGAGGCTAACTACTAAAAAAAAACATGTTTTTGCAAAATTCGATTTTATTCATCAACATGGTCTCCTTAAAGAGTGATACATTCATTCCAACGCTTCTCTAATATTTTGATGCCTTTTTTGTAGAACGATTTGTCTTTGGACTCAAAATGGGCATTTGTTGCGACTATGACTTAAGCATTTGACGCAAATCTCTTTCCCTGGAGCATTTTTTTGAGGTCTACAAATAGGTAGATTCGGAGAATAGATGGATGGGGAAGCAATTCGAACTTAAATTCATGCAATTTTGCCATCGTAGCCAACGATTTGAGACATGGAGCATTGTCTGGGTGAAAGAGCACTTTTTTTCTTTTGCATTTGGGGCCATTTTTTCGCAATTCTTTAAAACGCACCAATAATGTCATGTAATATTCGCTGTTGATGATCTTTCCTTTTTCAAGATAGTCGAGGAATAAAATACCTTACGCATCCCAAAATACGGAGGCCAAAACTTTACCGGCCGACATTTGCGTTTTTGGTCCCTTGGGACTGCTTTCACCGTCTGCTGTCCACTCAGCTGACTGACGATTTGATTCCGGAGTGTAGTGGTGAATCCATGTTTCATTCATTGTCACATACCGACGCCAAAAATCCTGTGTTTATTACGGTTAAACAGCTCCAAACAGCGCTCTGAATCATCGATGCGTTGCTATTTTTGGTCCACTGTGAGCAAGGCACCCATTTTCAACACAGCTTTCACATGGACAAATGTTCATGCAAAATAGTGTATACACTGGCTTCTTATATCTTTAAGATGTCAGCCAACTCATGCAATTTCACTTTACGGTCTTCCAAAAAGATTTTGTGCACTTTCTTATGTTTTCTGGAATAACTGCCGAATTCAGGCGACCGGAGCGTTCAGCATCATTGGTGTTTGCACGACCACGTTTAAACATGACGACCGTTGCTTTCGATGTAGCAGAGTCCCCATAACACATGCATTGTTTTGCTTGAACGGTATTTTTTCCCATCAAAAAACAGTATTTAATCAACAAATTCCTTTTTTCCATTGTTTTGAATATAACAAAAGTAGAATATAACAAAACTAAAACCATTGTAACTTGTAAATTAATGGTCGAATTGTCATGGAATTTTGACACATATCGTTTGAAGGTTTGTACTTTCTAAAAATCATATGGATTTTTCATAAAAGGCGCCATCTATGTGTCAGCTTCGGAAATTATTGAGTGATGTGTTATTAAGCCAGGAGCTATACCCAAATATATAAAATTTTACAAAACAACATTTTATAAATAAATACAATATAAATTTTAAAATAACACTATAAAAATATCTTATAAAATAAAAAAACTGAGTAAAAACAAACTAAATTCAAAAAATAAAATGTTTACAATAAATATCATAAAAATTATTTCTTCAACTATAGGTCCTGGAGGTTAAATTTCATTAGGTTGAGATATTGATATTTGCTGTTTTGTTACATGGCTTGTTAATTGAAGAACAGTATTTCTGCGTTTAGCTTATTTAGTTTATTAGTTTTGTTTTTGCTTGACATTTTTTTACTAATAAATTATTTTCTAAATTTGTTTCCTCTGTAGTTTAGGCTTTATCGCCTATTTACAATCTTGTGTCCACCGACATTTTGGTGAATATTGGCCTAGAAAAGGTTTAGTTGATTGGAAGGCAGCATTTAAGATGGTGTCTATTAAAAAATTGTATTTATTTCCCCAATAAGGAAGATATGTAAAATTCATAAATTGTTGGGCAATAATTGCTTGAAAGAGTTTCTAATTTGCTTCGGAGATTTTAAGTGCAAAATGAATGTTGTTTTTATTTGGATCAGAATTAAGAAATTAAAATTGGGAAATGGTCAGCATAGCCGTAGCGTGGGTGGTGCGAGCGGTGCCCCGGGCGCCGAACGATAAAGATGCCGTTTTAACCTTGAAAAAATTTTTAGCAATGCAGTAATGCATTTAATTTTGTATAATTCTATAATTTTATTTATTTATAATAAAAAACTTTTTTTTATTGTAATAAAAAATATAAGACGGGGGCGCCATTTTATCCTTTCACACCGGGCGCCGTAATATCACGCTACGGCTCTGATGGTCAGATCCTAACGAATCCTCCAGCATTTGCCAATTAAGCAAAGGAGGTAATTGTTGTGAGCTAAATATGATGTTTATAATAGATGGAGAGGTGGAGTCATAAGAGAATCTTGACTTGTTGGGGGAGCCATTGTTAAGTGTTATAAGGTTATGTTGACAAATTCCACAAATCTGGGGTTCAAAAGAAGAAGAAGAAGTATAATTTTTCAAAATTTAATTCATTTAATTAAAATTAAAGGATCCTCCTTTTTCACATATCCTATCGCTTCTAACAATAGAATAATTTTTAATTTTTACAAAATCATTTCCAGGTTTTAGTCATGTTTCAGCAATTGATGTTAGATGAATTTTTTATTTTTTTATTTAGCCATTGGCCTTTGCTTTGGCCATAGGTGTTTAAACGATACAAAAAAATAAATGTATAAACAAAATTGTGTAAAACATACAAAATATGAATATTTAGTTCATCTAATGTCATTTCAAGGCTTCCTTTTTTAGAGAGTTCCATTGCAGAATTCCAAATCTATTGTTTATATTTTGAAGATTTCTAGCCATTAGTTAAAATCAATTATTCCTCCAAAAACGACATTTGACCGCAGTACAAGGCAGTCATCGTCCCAACACCTCCATTATGTTAAAGTCGCGACTAGTAGAATTAGTCAATTCCAATCTTTATCCTAGTGGCTGGAATAGCCTCCCTGCTGCTATCTACCCTAAAATTGACAATCTCTAATCTTTAAAATCCAACTTCAAAAAGAATCTTTTAAAATATCCTCTCTCTCTTCCTCCTGTTCTTCCTGATTACAGGTGACCATTGGTCATTATAGGTTCGTTGGTCCAAACTCAAAAAAAAAAAAAAAAGAAAAGAGAGGCCGCATAGACATGAAAAAATGATAAAATAATTCGAAAAAACTAAATATTGAAACAAAATAAGAGGCACAGGCTTCAATAGTTACGAGTACGATTTCGAGTTATTTGAACTGACTCGTATTTATGCTCTTGATCCATATATTCCAGCCATATCCCTTCCTTTTTAAGAAACAGGCTGTTCGAAGAGTCTATTTAATCTTAATCTCGATGATATCTTTAATTTTAATTTTATATATCGATTGAATCGTTAAATTTTACGATTGGGGCCGAAAGTCGAAATAAAATCTTATATAGGATGTATCATGAATTCTAAATAGAAATGTAATTCAAGAATTTTTTTATTATATTAAGAAAACACTATTTTAAAATAAATAACATGGTGACTTTTTTTAAATTATTAAATATTAAATGATAGAATACAAATAATTAAAGAAATAATGAAGAGATAGAAAGATCTTTGCTTTTGATAGTGTAATAGTAGTTATTTAGTCTGTTGAATGCAGATTCTTCAAAACGCCTTGTCAATATAGAGCAGGGCATAATTATTCGGCGAAAGCTAGCATAATTTAGTAAAAAGCATTCTGTCGGTTCAATCGCAATCGCTGTATGTAAATAAGATTTGATATTCACCAAAAACCCGACAATTCCAAAATATTCCCCATCATGGTAATGACAAGTCTGTAAAAAAATTTGTTTTAATACCAAAATTAAGAAACGAAGCTGCAAAACTTTCCCATTTTTCTAAAACAGAGTTAACCATATCACACTAGGAATATGAGAGCTGTCCCATCTCATATTCCTTAACGAGTATGCAAGTCAGCTTTTTAAGTTATTTTTAGCTTTTGTTATTTATATAAATAAATATCGTTTATTTTTTAAAATCTTTTCGACATTTAAGGCCATATAGACTTTAAACACTCGAAATATTTATATTTGCGAATTAATTAATTACCCATGCATATATAATTTATATCAACCTGGTTGGGAACCAAACAGGGGCGTACCTAGAACTTTTGCCGCCCGGGGCGGTCTCCAATTTGCCGCCCTTTCTAAGCCAATCAAATGGTGGTTTAA
>JAAAKE020166657.1:0-11702 GCA_010014785.2 Anisolabis maritima
TTTAAGGTTATCAATATTCACAAGGTCACTATCTTTAACCTCTCGGCCACGAGGGTGGGGGGGGGGGGGGGGAGTTTGTTTACGAAAGGAGAAAATGAGTGTCAAAGGATTGTTGATAACTAGAAGTTAGACGGTGGCGGGTGATTGTCCTCATACTATTTATATCAGCTCGATTATATGGAGTTAAGGTGGAAAAAATCTGAATGAAGGGCTTTTTTGGCACCTGTGTTTATGATCGTTCGTTAAAGTAAAATTGCACGCCCTCCAGTCATTTATTATTGCATCAATCATTTGCATTTATTCCTTATGTCACTTGAAGGTTTGTTTTCATTAAGTAAATTTATTTGATTTTGTCCTGATACTTCTATAAATGTTTTGCCATTCATACGTCACAGCATATCAATATTTTCCTCTCATTAATTGCTATAATTTATTCAATAATTTTAAGCTATTTCCCTAAGATTTATGAACTTCCCTGTAATAACGAAAGGAGATCTATTATTTTAAAATTAAATATATAACAACTTGATCACTAATAATAGTAATTTTTCTCACATTCACACAACGGGTAAGATTTTTTTTTTATTTTTAACAGATTTCCTTTTAAATAGAAAACTTGAATATCAACAAAATCATTTAAGTTTTACTATTTCATTCATTAAAAAGAATTATAAATAAAAATAGAGATAATGCAAATGGGGAAACCGAGGTTTTATCTTCTAGTTATGTTTATTCTACATGTAAATTTGAAATTTAACACCTTCGATATCTTTTTTGATTTTGACGTTAGTGTCTTTTTATTTTTAGTATAGATAGTTGGACATTCTGTGTTAATATTTAAGAACATTTTCAGTGGATGCATTATATAAGCTTTATAAAGAGAAAAATATAATAATAAAAATAATCTCATAATCATTTTCATAATTAATAATCAATAATTAAAGGACTTGTATTCAATTGTTTGTTTTTAGGTAAGTTTTCTAATTTATTTAATTGATTTTAGTAATGTTGTTTTGTAATAAGAATAAAATCTGGCTGTGATTAACACGAATATCTTTGAAAATAGATATTTATAAATGGTTGATTTTAAAAATAGTTTAACTGTCCATTTTATTAAAGAATTTAATTACTCTAAAAATAATAAATAATACAGTTGATTACAAACAAATGAAAACACTATTACCCGACATTTTCGAAATCTTAACTCCACCTGATACACAACACATCAGCAAAAAGTTCTCTCACATAAATCCAAGGAGAGATTATACCGCGCAAGATAACTAACTCCCCGTTATTCTCCACCAAATTAATCTTTTAGTGGTGCTGCCTCCGTTTACTATTATTATATTTTTACAGCACCTCCCCTCTAGTATTCCGAATATAATAATAATAGTCTCTGTTTATTTAAGAATCCACACCAGTCATATTTTTTTTTAGAAAAATCAAGTTCCGTAATACAAAAACATTAGGAAATTTTGCTCTCTTCAATGATAAGTGCCATGAACATTACTGATTTTACTTTCTCTTACTTATATATGGAATATAGTGAGAAAATATTGCGATCGCTAAAAAATTAATGGGATTTCAACGGAAAACATGTTTTGAAGTCCCCTAGGTCTAAAAAAAAAATGGGTCTTGCAAAATGGTCTATCTGTGAACAAGATTTCTCAAAAACAAAAAAGACAAGACTGAAATTTTATATTTAAGCTAGGCTTTTTAATAAAATCAGCTAAAAATTATCAATCCTTTACTGTATTTTTTTAATTTTTTGATTTTCTCAAAATTCGATCTAGAGATTTTAATTAAAATTCATATATCAATTATTTATTAGATCTTAGAAATGTATTAATCCTTATCCCTCCTAAAATTGTTTGGGACGTACTTTACTGACGTAGTCTTTTGACGTTGTTCGTGTAAACGGCGGGACTAACTCTAACGAAATCGTTAATTTGGAATTAAAGTGGCATTAAACGGTTACCTAGGAAGGCCCGACGCAAAATATCTGGTGTTCAGATTTCCTTACCTTAGGTAAGAGAAAGTTGTATGCTGTGCGTCGTCTCACCAGATTTTATATATAATCATTGATTCACATTATTTCATAATTAGCTAGTTAACTATATATACGAAACACCTGGCACTTAAGGTGTGGCTTTATTACTTTAGCTAAATAAATAAAATTTTTGAGAATTATTTGATTTTTATTGCCTAGCCTCAGTGCTTAGCCAGGTAGGTCAAAAAGGTCAAATAAAATTACGAGACGGGAAAAACAGTCCTATTTATTAAATATATAAAGGAAATAAATAAATCAATTGGTTTAGTATCGATGGGATCGTCAAAATTTATTCGGGTTTAATTTTATATTTTATTGTAAGTAAAATAATTATTAAATAATTAATATTCCATTTGCATCAGGGGGCCTTAATGATTATTTAAAATGCATTTCAAACAGAAGTGTTAAAAAAACGTTCTAAATTTCTAAATGAAATATTATTACTCACTATATAGATCAAGGATATCGTGATTAAAATTTGATTATCTTCATCATTTATAAATCAACGCACATATAAAAATATTTTTGTTTCATCTTAGAGTAAATATTTTTGTTGAAGCTAAATATTTTAATATAGATAAAGTAATTAAGTAAGTTAATTTAAAATTAATTATATTAATATAATATAATCATCGTCATTTCCCAAATGATATTCGTATCTATTTTTAATAGAAAAAAATTTTAAATAAATATCAAATCCTACATGTAATAAATAGAATTAATTAAAACCAGGAAGGTTATAAATTTTTAGAGATTAAAATTTAACCTAATTTTTAAAGGATGAAAAAAAGCCTAATTTTAGAAACCTTTTTTTTTACTAGAATACTAAAACAAGGCATTTATTATTAAGTTGCCCTTTATTTCAAATTATTATTATTATATTATGATAAATCGTTTAATGTTTGGTGTTGGAAAACCATATAATATCGTTATTGTTATAAGCCTCTTAATGACACCCCCTGTGAGTTGGTCATTTGTTTGTGCACATTTGCCCACTCGCTCAAGTCTCCAGGTGAGGGCACGCGCACTTGGCACTTTCGATCTCTCCGGTTGTTTGTGTTCCTGGCTTAGGTAGTAGAGGTTGGTGTGTTAGTGCAGATTCGTAGCTGGTTGGTCATGGATCGCTGCTATTGATTTGGCTATGGCACGCGCCGGGGCCCCCACTAAACGAACCAAAACCCGAATCGGACATTAGTCAGTCAGTTGCCAGTCAGCAGTCCTCTAAGAGAGACTCCAACCCCTTCATGACCACTGACAGTTCTTTATTTTTCTTTTCCTCTTGTATATCCATCTTCTTCTATATGGCATGTGACGTGCAGATCTTGTGTTCTTTGAGTTTTAGAGACTAAGGCCCTTGGAATAACCAAGGCGCCATTTCGGTGGCGATGTAACCGCAATGGCACGTCGTTGTTGTTGTTGCCGATGTCGTTATCCCGGATGGATACGCGAACTTGAAGCGCGTTCTTGTACAATTACAGCGATTGTTAGCTTCACATTTGCGGTGACTTCATTCGCCGTTTTTAGTGACTCCGCATTGCAATTCCTCCAAGCGGATTTAACATCAACAACGTGTACCGTGTCACGAACCGAAGACGTATTTGGCATAACTAATTGTTCGTGGACCTCGTGTTCTCAAAGTTGTACAGCCGAATTATATGCTTGTAAGCATATTTATGTCTCCTATTTTCCAGAGAAGGGAAAAAATAGTACAAATAATAATATTTACAAAGTGTTTAACAATACAACACACGAATATATGGACATTAATTCGTCAACAATAGACGCTTTAGATGTATATGACGATCCAGAACCTATTGAGGTAGCATTGTTAGTAAACATCAGAGCATGCGGGTATGAACCTGAAGTGAACTGCCCCGAATTTTTTCGAATATACACAGATCTTTATTCCAGTTTCAATTGCCAAATAGGATATGATCATCATGGCGTGAGTTTTGCAGTGCCTACGGACATAGAAGCTCAATTTATAGAACCGGAATTCCAAGCTGAATATCTTATTTATACTATTGTGCCATTAATTTTGTGTATAGTAAGTTTAATATGGATTAAAATAAGAAAACTGTATAGAATGCGAAAGAAAAAAGATTCGAAAATAAGTTCGAGTAAAGGAAAAAAATTAAAAACATTTTATGAGAAGAAAATATCAGAGAAAAAGAAACACGAATCGGCAAAAGAAAAAAAAGCTAAAGCTAAATTACAAATAAAACAAGAAAAACAATTAGAGAGTAATAATTTAAATGAAGTGGTGATTTTAAATGACGATCAAATAGAAGTTCCATTAATACGTGTTGAGAAACGAATATCATACGAGGCTTTGAGTATAGAATCGTTTAATTTGAGTCGTCCGTTATCTTATAAAAAAGCCCCGGATACACATTCGCTTCTTTCTGTCATTTCTCTTCCGCCTTCACGTATCCAGTCCAGCAAAGAGCATCTCATCGATAGAGATAAGGAGAACTTTTTCTAAAGTAAGTTCTTTATTTAATTCCAATCCATCACACTTCAAGATGAAAAGGAAGTCATTTGTTTGACGTCTTCTATAGATAGAAAAAAAAAATACCATTAAATTGTGATTGATAAATCATCTTGAAATTGAAGGGAGAGATTGTTGTTTCGTAAACAAATTGTTTTCTGTTCTTTTAAATCGAAATATTTATTTTTTAATTAATAAATGTTTATTTAAAATTATATATTCTCAGAAAAAATATACATTTTTTTATTCAAATTGAGATAATAAAAAGTACTTTTTAATAATTAATTCTTCCTCCTTCCTCCCCCCTATCAGAAAATATTCATTTTAAGTTTCTTTATTTTTAAATTTTAAATTTCAAAATTGTAATTATAAATGATATGTAATAATGAAAAGAAAAAAAAAGGGAAAATAATTGGTTCTCTTAACATGCATATACTACTTATTAATATTTAATTTTATTGATTTTTTTACTCTGTGGATAATACATATTATCAATTTAAATACAACAATATATACTTTTTGTTAACTAGAGGAAGGGTATACTTGATTTTTTTTATTATAGATGTTTGATACTATTTTCCTGCAAACACGATGAATATAAGCTTATATTTTTTAGACAACTTTTCTAAACATTTTTACATAGGATAGGGTTACTTGTTATTTTTTAGTGTAATATTTTTTATCGTATAACTAGGGCGTGGTCGAGAGGTTAGAAGCATTGACATTATCAATATTGCTAACCTTAAAAGCCAAGCGATGTAGGTTCAGATCCCAGACAGTCCGATGAAACTTTATTTAAAACAATTGGATGCTAAGTAATATAAATAAATATGCCTGGATATTCTGTAATAAATATATATACTCATATATATGTGTATGGCCCATGATGCCGAAGACAGTATAAAAAAAAGGGCGTGCAATTTAAATTTAAATTGGTTTTTAAAATTTTTAAAATGTGTTTAAATTTATTTTGTTCAATTCAGCATTCAATAGGGAATAACTTAATTTTTTACTTTTTTGTAACGATTAATTTAAACACTTATGTCAAATTTTGTTCATTTTTAAGAAGTTGCCAGCTCATTCATATTCATTTGACAAAAATTATTCATATATTTTTATATATAGAATTATATCCTCTTTCAAATGGTATATATCAACCAATTTTCTATCTCTTGTAACAGCACAAAAGGCTAGAACTTTTGATAATATTCAAATCTCAATTTTACCGTTCATTTATGGGGAAACACGTAGACAAAGAAGAATGAAATTGCAAAGAAAACACTTTGGCACCAGCAATTATTCATGATTTGTTTTATTCCTAGTTTCTTTTTTTATTCAATTAAAATTTGTTTCGTCCTGGTCTCATCAAATTTTATCTTAGGTTTTTTTTTTTTTTTGAAGCGCTCATCCCTAAGTTTTTCCTCTAGATTTCATCCGGATAACTGCCGGCCAGATAATCTTTATTTTATAGGGATGGATAACTGTTAGATACACTATACACTATTATAATTGAAGTTTTATATCCATATCCAAAAATCCATTTTCATGACAATTTAACCCATTTTATCCAAGGCCAATATGTCATTTGTAAAATAAAAATTATAAAACTTCATTAAAGATAATAACTTTTTTTTTTTATAAAAAAACTCATAAATAAAAATAATTCAATACGTTATCAAGGAGTAATCAATGTAATTTATCAAATAAATATTTTTTGATGATTAATCAGTTGTAATATTGATTTCAAAATTAATTATATTTTTTTCTATAAAACCAAAACGCAATTAGCCTACTTGAATTATTTTGAAATAGGCCCAATACTAAATTTCTTTTGTTTCAATTTAATGAGTTTTTCTTTTCATTTTAAATTTAAATCATAAATTTTTGTGAATTCGTTTTGTTTTATTACATTATTTAATATAATAATCTAAGAAATCCGGCTCTTTCAAGGGATTCGATATAAGCTGGATTTTGGTTTGGAGGGGTGGGGAGAGGGGCGAAATTTTGTGGTATAGTAGGAGAAGAGAAGACGAATACTAATGTAATATACAAATAATATTTAATATAATAATTTTATTATTACTATTTATAGGGTAAAAAGAACTAAATATTAATCGAAGAATTATCCTACTTTTGATTCTTTAAATGAATTGTATATATTATAAATCCGTCAAATTTTTTAATTATTTAAATTTAAATTGGCAAATAAAATTTTTTATTATTTTTTCCTGGGTTGGGGGGAGGGAGGGGCTCTGGGATCATTGTCTTCAAAATACAATGGCGACTCATTACTTTTATACTTCTCTTCTAAACACATTATAGATGTTTTTTTTTTTTAAGTATTTTATCTAGATCTTACAACTAACATAAACATTACTAATGATAGAGCTGATATTTTATGTATGAAATTTTCTATAATTATTAAAAAAATAAAAAATAGGGGTAACTTTAACACATAACTCTAAGGTCCTTTCTCTGTCATTATTTATTCAGCAAAGGATGTCATATATTATATCTTTATTAGATTGATAATTTCTCATTAATAGAATAATTTCTGTACAATGTAGGAAAGAGGGGTCTTAATAGTCAATTTGTTATAATAAAAAAATTAAACATTTGAGTTTGGTGCTATCTCCCTCCCTTTTTCGTTCTCTATTTATATGTATTAGGGATATGAATTATAAGCACTCCCCAGGATTTTTGAAATGCTTCGCCACTATTTCTGTTTATAGACTCAAAAGGTTGTGCATCACTTCTGATGAAAAAATGTATTTTTAAATAGAATAAATTTACCTATTAAAATATTAATAAACAGGAGTTAATGTTTATTTCTTTATTTTTAATATAATCTTTTATATAAAATATTTAAGACGTTTATTAAATTTTCAATGTTCTATCTTAATTTTTATAATTTTAACATATATATATATATATACATATTTGTATATGATTCTAGTAAAATCTACAATAAAAACAGAATTGAGTGTAGTTGCGCATTCTAATGGAGCTTGCTTTTTCTCTAGAATGAGCCTAGCCTAAATACGATCGATCAAATATAAACACCTTTTGTTAAAAAAATTTATTTTTCCAGATGCAGTCAAAATAACTGTTACAATACTTTTCTACATAAACTCCTTCTTGAATTATACCCTTTTCCAACGAGTTGACCATTTTCATAGAATGAAGCAGATCGAGTACCCAACTAATCACGAACAAGGTTTGAGGATGACGCTCATTTTGAACATGGTTACGGTCCTCCCTATGTTCCACGCTTTCACACGATCTCCAGTGTTTCGTTTCCGAACTGTCTTTGAAGCCGACGCTGGATTTCAGCCGGTATCATGTCCTAACAAGTGAGAAAGTTGATAAATCGCTAGGTAACTGGCGCATGTACCTCTTTCTCATGCATCATATTTGCTGGTTTGGAAGAGCCAGAGCTGTTCTGTTTTCCCACTCTTGCCATTCCATCTGTCAGAAGTCACCCCAGATGCCTTTCCCGGTCGCAATTCAAAAATGTATGTTTATATTTGATCGCCCTCCTTCATAAAAAAAAAATATTTTTTCTTTTTTTTTTTTAAATCATTTGCATTAAAATTTTCCTCCTTTTTGTTTCTTCATTATTAATTTTGATTAAATCTTAAAAGAGTTCACTGCCCTAATTAGGTATTAGACATCATAAAAAATTGTTATAAATAATATAGATTTAAAATGCATTAGCATTTAAATGAAAAAATGACATGCATCAATCCGATAATAAATCAAGTTTATTATTTTTAAAAATTAAAATTTTTAATTCCATAAATTTTGTATAGAAATGGTTTAAAAACAGTTTCAATGAAAGTACCCTTGGTAAAGTTCTCGCTTCACGGGGGTCAATAGTTGCCTCCCGTCATGAGCAACAAAAATTTATTTATATTATATTGGTTACCAATTAATATAAATAAGAATAGAGAAATGGCCTCAGATGCCGCAAAAAAACTTAAAAAAAAAAACAAACAAATCAGTCGTGTCTGGAAGTTTTGCAGAGCCTGCAAAAAAGTAATCTGCTCTCAGAGGCTCTCATTAGGATATATTCTTTTCTTCCCCATGGTCATATTAGCAACACACATATTCACAATTTCATATTATTCACCCCTCAGGATTGAAAATATATATTTTTGGTAGAAAAATTTTCATTTAAAACCAGTGAAATTTATATTTACTATAAGTTAGTTAAAATCTTGATTCTCATAGTGTTATACTACTCTATATCTCGCAAAAAAAAATTTGGTGATTGTTATAATAATTTTGACATTTTGTTTGACTAAAATTAAAAACTTTTAATGGGTATGAAATAGAAAAACTATTCACAATGATTGTATTTTCCTAACTCCAGAGAAGAGTTGTGGCTGTTGAAGTGATGTGGTATGAGGGTTGCTGTCAGAAGGGCATATCAATCAAATGAAATAAATTTGGGACGGGGAAATTTTATTTTTCCATCTTCAGTCAAATAGACTAAATGACATTATATTATTTATATATACTATCCCACTCAAAAGTAATTGGCCAACCTATAACTTTTGTTTCATCTAATTCGGAGAGGAGTTAGATGAAATTTAAAATTATCAAATTCCATAACCTTCTTTTTAATTTTATTATTATTTTCGGATTTCATATAGGTCTTCTAATTATCCATTGTAGATGAATCAAAAGTTTCAAATTGTCCAATTATACTTGAGGGGGTGAGTACAGTAAAGTTTTTTTAGACCCTGTATGTTTGTCTTAAAATTTTTCAACTTCAAAACATTTATATTACGGACACATTTTTGAGTATCGAGAGAGCCCAAAGGTTATGATAATAGTTATCATATAAAAATTATCCTTTACTTTTGCTGTACTTTTCTAAAAAAAATTTCTGTACAAATTTTGAGCTATTAATTGACAATAGGTATTAATTTATTATTTGTTACAGATACCCAGTCAGAAATACTTTTTTTCAGAGGTATCTTATCAGATCCATTTTTTTTGCAAAAAATAAATCCCTGATAAATGTCTATTTATAATAACAGTAGTTTCTGGATGAATGGCAGATTGGGTGAAATAAAGGCGAGAAAAAAAAAAAAAAGAAAAACAGACTTGATTTCTTTCTCAACCTTTTATTGCTTCAATGTCGACTTTTCAGTCATGTCTTCCGACCTTCATCAGGATCTTTATATAACAATCAATGTGATTTTATTATTCAATTATTTTATAATATCCATACAATTTTTTTTTTTTTGTGTTTTATATTGTTATTATTATTAATTAATTCGGAGAGAAAAGAGACATCTTGTCCACGTAACCGTGTAAGCCCCTCTTTTTTTCCCTCTTTTGTTTCCAAATTTCTAATTTCAAACCATATATTTCAACTAATGTAATTAATAATAATAACAAAATAAAACACAAAAAGAAATTGTATGGATATTATAAAATAAATGAATAATTATATCACATTGATTGTTATGTAATCATTTTAAAATGCCCTGATGAATGTCAGAAGAAACGACCGAAAAGTCAACATGTGTTTGAAGCAATAAATGGTTGAGAAAGAAACCAAGCCTTTGTTTTCTTTTTTTTTCTCGCCTTTATTCCATCCTAGCTGCTATTCATCCACAAATAATTATTTAATTCATTGCCCCCTTTTTCTATTAATAACAATTGTAGAATCCCCGCCCTGTGGCCTAGACGTTAGTAATATTGATAAATTTAAAAGCCAAAGGATGTGGAGTTCGGATACTACACAGTTATCAAATCAATATATATCAAATGGTATAAGTAAATATGCGTGTATAATCCATATCGCAAAAAATATAATTATTAAATTGTTTATATGTCCTCAGATGTGGAAAAGACTTGAAGATTTATGTTAAATTTGTTAATTTATAGTAGAATCGTGCTCTCTAAGTTCTTATCTTAATGCAAAGTATTCCAAAAAGAAATTTATCAAAAAAATGTATATTCTATGATTAATGTTTAAAAGAAAAAAAAAAAGTTTTCTAACATTTATTATTTTAAATTGTTTTAGTTTTTCTAGTAAAAGTATCATTTTTCTATATTTTTCGGAAAATGTTTATAATCAAAAAAAAAAAAAAAATTAAATTCAAATCTAATATTCGATTAAAAAAATGCGATATATTTGTATTTTTGGTATAAAAATACTTTTTTTTTTCATTGGCTTCAATGTTAACTATTGCTCATTCTAAATAATTCGATGATTCATTCTCTTATTTGGTTGGCCATTAAAGTTCTGAAAGAAAAAGAAAAAAAGCTAGCGTGCCAAATGGCTATAGCCTAATCGACAGCCTTCCTCAGGGAAATCACCCCCACCACTACCTTTTTCAAAAGACTAGTAATAATAATAATTTTATTGAAGAAAACAGGTTGTGAACATTTTGATTTTCTCATAATTGACCTTGGTTAATAGAATATATAAAATATTGATTATCACAATTATTAATTTCAAATTCATAAGATTATTAAAAGATTAATGCAAATAATCGATGTTCATCGAGAAATTTTTTATAATCCCAAGTAGATGAGATATATGCCTTCCTTATTTAGATTTTTTTTTTAATTATTTTATTTTCGCTTTTGTTCTAAGCCATTTAGCCAAATCCTTAAGTGTCATTGTAAAATTTGGGTTAGAAATTTGTTTGGGATCATTTAATCATCATTTCTTAGTTCTTATAGTTGGATGTGTACCAAAATTGATAAAATGAAAATATATTTATATCTGAAGCTTTTATGCTTTAATAAAGGATAGTTCAACACACGCCCTCGGATAGATAATACTTCTTGACCCGATGGACTGTATGTGGTATCCACACCAGATTATTTTAATTAGGAACGAAAATCGCTGCTTTTTTTAAAGTCTTTTTAAAGTCTGGCCATTTAGACCCCGTCTTTATTTATTTACAATAATTGGTAGCCATTATAATATAAATACATTTTTATCGCTCAGGACTGGAAGCGAATGACTGACCTTTGGAATGTAAGGTGAGACTCTCTACACCAGTGTTTCCCAACCTTTTTTGTTCCATGCCCCACCTAAGCATTTCTAAAATTTTTATGCCCCCCTATGTAACATATACATAATTTTTAATATTAAAAAATTGAATTGTTCACTTAAGAAACTTAAATGAT
>JAAAKE020166679.1:0-29884 GCA_010014785.2 Anisolabis maritima
GGAGAATAACCTAAGATAAAACTTTGCACAGTAAAATAAATATTAAAAATCCAGGTGATCGAATCATGTCATTTTAGCAAAAACTTAAAAATTAGCTATGTCTAGACAAAAAGTATGAATAATAAATTAGATTTGTGATTTATTTTATTTTTGTATTGTTTAGTTGTATTTATTCTATTTTTGTTTCCTTATTGTGCAAGTAGCACATAATTTTTACTGTTAAGACATGACCCATCTCAATTCTCTATATTGAAGATACTCTTCTAAATAAACGGATTAAATAATAAAATAAATAAAAATCATTTCTCACTATATATTAGATATATAGGTAAGAAAATAGTTTATATTAGGGCTAGCAAGCGGACCAGATTTGGTTATAACCAAAATCGAGGAGGCTAGTGTCTCAAAAAATTTCCCATATCAATTTTTTTATTTAAATATTATTGTTATATTTTGGGGGAATTATAAATTATCATTCATAAAATCATAACCTAACCTGAGATGTGATACCGGATATACCAGGAGAAAGGAAAAATAAACGACGTTTTATGCCTATTAAGCACTTCCTCAAGGTTAAGAAAACCAAATAAATATGAGTAGAACATGGTTCGGGTTCAGATTCAAGCAGCCCTGAATATTTTTGTTTTTGGCATATACGATCGTGAGGGAAATCAAGTTGGTCCTTCGCAAAGTCTTCATGGGAAGTAACAAGAGGAAGACCGGCATATAGAAGAAATACCAGTCTTAGCTTGGGTAACTCGTAGTCGCCAACTACGTACTCATTAGATATGAGCCCCTGAGTGATTCCTAAGAATAAATAAATATTTTTGACATATTTATTTCCAAATATTATAATTTTTTTTAAATTTATTCTCCCTCTGGCCAGAGGTTAATATTATTATATTAATTGAAAATAAATAATATTTATAAAAGGTTTATTTATTAAATATATTGCTATGAAAATATCTAAAGGGGGAAGAAAGAAAGAAAGAAAGAGCGCAACTTGAACCAACAAGATAAAAACGTGCATGATATGACCTCAACTAATTAAACAAGAACGACACTTACAATGATGATTAGTAGCGATTTTTTTTTAATAATTTCTTTTTTCTTTTAATTAAAAAGAAAGAATATTCGAATATAATAAATAATATGGCTCCAGACGTACTTTTCATTATTACGAATTTATTATAAGTGCTGTTCTTATTATAATAGTTAAGACCATTCCATGCAAATAAAGTATTTTTATTATTTGTTGTTCACATTTTTAAACCAAAAGATGCGAAATGGTATGACCAGATAGTCAAATCTAAATAAAAAAAAATTCGAAAGGAGGATCCTCTTCTAAATGAATTTTAAAATATTGTCTTTTATTTGACATTTATCTTTTTATAGTTATTATAATTATTTAGCTAGATTCCATTAAATGCAAATTGAATAAATATACAAATACAAATACACAAACATAGAGAAACGGCTTCTATATAAATACACAGACACAGACGCACACATTGAGGAACCAATACACAACGCAAGGCACACACATAACAAGTGCAACAGCCCTCTTAACCTGACAATACTTGAACGACATGTAGGCTATTCAGAGAGGACACAATCGCGGCTATTATACTGTTAAATCGACCATGAGCCGCCATTAAAAAAGCTTAATTTTAATGTAGCTTATCACTTTGTATTTTGGGTAGGGTAGTAGGGCTTAACAGATTCATCAAAAGATACGTATTCAAGAAAAGGCTACGAAAAATAAATCTATAAAATCTACCCCTCTTCTCATTTCATTCAACCCCTCCGCCCCCACCCCTTTCCTTTGACCCGTCATCAGGGTTTTAGGTTGAATAGAATGGAACAAAGATTTCATTAGCTTTAATTCATTAAAATTAACGAGTTTGGAATAATTTCTTTCTTTTTTTTTTTTTTTTTTTAAGAAACTAATCATGCCACTTTGAATTTTTTCATCTAAAAATAGCAATTTTTTTTAGGAAGTTGGATTTTCACTTTTAGTTAGAAAAAAATATGGTGTGAAAGAGTCATTTTATTGTGATTTCACAGAAATAGAGAAATTTTGCATTTCTATGCATTTTAGAGCTCGGGAAAAAAATAAAAAATATTTATATTTTTGGTAGATGATTTAGGATGCAAGTTTTTCCCTTTAATAAGACCATAAATTGTTAATAAAATAGTTTTTAAGTATTATATTAATTAGAACAAAAAATAGATCCATGTATAATTAGATTGTTAATAATTTTTGCTTTTGAATATGAAAATGTGTATTTATAAAAGATATTAGCCTATAATAATTAAAATATTTTTATTCTAATTAAAAAATATGAGATGATTGTTCTGAATCTGGCTTTGTTTGGTGCCTCCCGGACTTGAACCAGGGACCATCCACTTTCTAAATTTTACTAATTGCCCAAGAGCATGAAGAACCGTGATATAAAAAATTTTTTTTAGAAACAACCAAGTCGTGGGCGCCAGAGAACATATCATCCAGGGCATAGAGAAACAAATACCGACCCGGTTTTTTTTAATTACTTATGAAAAAGATTTATTTTTCTAATTTTAATTTCAAATTCAAATTATAACTTTATTCCAAAAACTTATAAAAGTTAATTTAAAAATAAAAATAAATAAAGTAACATTAATTTATTTTTCTTTATTTCTTGGAAATTTTGTAAAGATCTTTTTTATGCGAATTTATAAGAAAATATGTAAATGTAAATGATGTGATATTTGCATTGGGAACTATATATAATGCGGCTTAAAAATAAACAACGTAGCCCTATTAAAGGTACAGACATCATTTATATTGTAACTCAGTCCTATTATAGCTATTCATGCTATAGAAGTTGGCATATGCTATTATAGGGCGATTTATTTCATGCTAGCCTCCTCTCTCTTTTATTACAGAGAAGTGAAGAAGGGAAGAAGAGGGGATGATAATATTTAAATAGAAATTATCATATTTTTTAAGAGAAATAAATTATTTACGTATCTATTTAATAAATTTGTCAAATCAAAAGGGGAAACTAATTAAAAGAAAGAGAGAGAGGAATTATTAAAGAGAAATTTAATTAAAAATTTTTATTAATGGATAAAGTAAAACAATGAAGTTGATAATAAAGTAATATTAATAAATTATTTAATAATATTGTAAATAAAACGGGAAACTTTTTGCGGGTGAGTTAATATAATCACATCAATTTTGACTTTCCGATATTAATTCAGATGCGCTTGAATATTATGTAGAGGAAATGGGAGCAGGCAGCCAAATAAAAGTCTCAAGTCCTTTGAAACAACAAGACGTTTCGGATAAAATATATTTATCCATCTTCAGTCGAAGTTTCTGTACTTTACAATACAATCTTAACATATTCATTAATCTTCATTAATAGAATAAATAGTCATGTTTGATTATGTATGTACTTTTAGACTCAACTCTCGTGACAGAAACTTCGACTGAAGATGGATAAATATATTTTATCCGAAACGTCTCGTTTTTTTAAGGGAGTTGAGACTTTTATTTGGTTACCTGCGCCCATTTCTTCTTTACCTAATGTCTGACTGTTTGTCGGTGGGCGCGTGTATATCAAATTCGGTTAAACGAAATTAAATTAATTAAATTTATATATTTATTTATTTTGAGAAAATATATATCAAGATATTTATTTTTATTTTGATAAAGGACTCGATTCAATGAAAAAAGTGGAGGAATATGTTAGACGTGAGGTCAAATAAATGTATTCTAAATCGATCGATTCGTTTTTTAATATAATGTCATCAGACCTTAATGAAGAATATAAGATATGATATGATTTTATAATTATTAATGTAATCATATATTGTTTTTCAATAAGGCCTGATGGTGTTATATTAAATAATAAATTTGATTGCCTCAAAATCCTTCCTCAAAAGAGAATCGTTCGCAAAGAGGTAAAAATGATAATACTGAACATTACAAGCAACAATTCGCTGCATATTTATATCATATATGGATTTTGAACCGTTCATCTATTTCTCATTTCTTTTAATCTCTCTACTTTAAATGCATTGTTGAAATAAGTGTTTGTTTACTTTAATAATACTCTGATTTTATTGTAAAGAGATAGACTTAAGAACAGAGAGGGGGAAAGAAAAGAGAAAAAACTTTCCCCCAATGTAATCAGATATATTTAAAAGCATTTGAGCACACAATATGAACAACTTATCGCTATTTTTACGATTCAATGAATTTTTTTTTTTGAAAAGAGAGAGAAAGGTGAGTTATCAAATTTAATTAATTACTGTGTTTCTAGGTGATGTGTGTGTCTATTTGGCCCATTAAAATAAATAAATCTCCTCCGAGGCTGGCGGCCATATTGGAGGGGTGGGGGACACCAGGCGGGGTCAGCGCGGGCAACGCCCCCGACAGCGTCTAGGGTGGGGGTGGTGGTCCCGAGCGTGGGGGACCTCACTCCCTCCCCCTCTCGTCGTCGTTTCGTGTTGGGAAATTCCCGTCTCTTGCAATATGTTATCCTGTATGTATGTAGTAAAGCTTGAGCCGATTTGCAGCAGCAGCAGGCAGGCTACCAAACAACACACCTGGCTACACTGATTTATGGTTAATGTAGTACTGGGATGGATGATGAGGGTTAGAGAGAGAGAGAGAGAGAGAGGGTGCAGCAGCTGCCCTCCCTCGCTCACTCGGGATGCGAAGTTGTTTCTACACTCGATGGACCGGTCTAGATCTCTACAAGTTTTTTTTTCTTCAATATTCTCACGGCTTACGCGACGACTTGCTCAGTTAGTTTTTTTCTTTCTATCCAACGGTCCTCTTCTTTCTTAAGTTTGCGGAAAAAATAGTGTATATAAATAACTGTATTGCAAGTAACGTTCCGTAAGAATTAAAAAAGAAACAGGTGTGGTCACCACACCTCCTTCAAAATAAAAGGGAGCTTGTTTATTTTTTTAAAATTATTTTACCAACAACCCTTCTTATTCAAATGGGTTAGATATATTTAATATTATTTTTATTCAATATACGAGAAATATAAATATATATTTTTTTGAAAAATAAAAAAATTTAATCTCACCCTGGGAATGGAACTTAGAATAGAAGTTTCCACTTCGCTGATTTATATCCCATAACTATTGTTATGATTTTCCATTAAAAGTGTTTAGTGAAATTTATCTAGTAAATGAGCCAATAAGTGAGCTGAGGGGGTCAATTCGGTTCCTATCTAAACCTAAAAATTCATTCTTTGTATTAGATAAAAAATATGCCATAAATATAAGCATACATCATTAATATGAGTAAATGAGTAAAGTGACAATTAAAGTCAGGAATAAGTTCAAAATATAAACCAAGAGCTAAATATAATTTTTTATGATATTCGTTATCCGACCTTATTTATTCAAATTAATTAGTATTTATTTATTTTGTTTTTCCTTGAAATCTAAGTTCTCCTATGGACTTGTTTATTTCCATTTATTATTATTATTATTATTATTAATCTTTTTGAAACGAATACTTTGAGATATTTTATGTGTAAATTGTAGACTTTTGACCCGAATTAATGAGAAATAAAAATAGATTTCCAAAAAACAACATTGTACCGAAATAGCGTTAAACGCAGTCTTACTGTGGTTTTATTTCTATTAATTTGATAACATTTCAATCCAAGAGAACATGGATCCGTTTCTCAATCAATGCAATATAAATGTATTAAGTGAATGCAATTTAGATTGAACAAATAGGAGCGGATATTGAGTTATTTTCTATAATTTTATACAGAATTATTATTAAAGTAATAAATTGAAATTAAATCACTACTTTATTACTTGTAATATTAAACATGAAAATACGTAGATTTTATTTATAGATTTTTCAAGACTTAAAATATTTGACTTGGCTCTATTATTATTATGATTAACTTTAATATAAATACAATAAAATTTGAGGCAGCTCTCAATTAGTATCTAAAAATATTTAGTAGGTTGAGGTTTTAGTTAGTTGATACAATAAGAAAATCCCTAAAAGGATAATTTAGGACTATTATCATTAATCTAGTTCAAACAACCCCTCCACGCAAACACCATCTGGTCATTTTGGTGAAAGATGAATGGCCTAATTCAGGGGGAGAGGGAAAATCTCGAAAGAGCCACTATTTAATATTTATTTTTGGTGAATAGAAGAAAATTATGGTTTTGAGAAATAATTTAGATAGTACAAATCTGTGGATCGAATATACAGTTCAGAAAACTTCGATTAGATGCTTTTGTTTAAGAAGACACACACACCTCAAACCCATAATCCATTAGGGACTTTGCAGCATTAGTAAATTTGCTTTGATTCCATATCTCTTCTGCAATTTGGTTTTCCTATTTTTTAATAGAATATCAGCCGATTGAACTAAATCAATTTCCTGAAAAACAGTCAAGAAAATCTTTACTAGTATGAAGTCTTTCTTTTAAATTATTTTCAATATTTAAATTTTTTCCTAAAATAATTAAGACTTTTGCCTCTAAAAAATTTTTAAGACTCTCTTTTTACTCAGTTTTATTTTTTCGACTGAAAAATAAGCAAATTATGTTATTGTTATTAATATTTTAAAATAGTTCAGTCGATTTCCAGATCCAAAAGGTCATTCTGATGCCTACATTCACACAACTTCCCCGGTTTCTTGCTTCTAGAACAGAGAGAAGGCCACGTCTTTTTCCGTCCTTCTACACTATTATGGGAAAAGGCCGAACTATACCAAAATAAAGGCTTAAAGCAAAGACATTTTTAAAATCTGCTGATAATCTAAATTCTTTTGTTTCATATAAATTCTATGATCTAGGCTATATAATTTTCCCAATTAATTTTTTCTTTGTTATTATAAATAAAAGAAATTTTAGCATTTATCGTGGTTTAGTTTAGTAATTAATAATACAAAAAATATTATTAATAGATAATAATTTTTTGTTTATTTATTTTTATTATAATGAAAAAAAAATTCCTGATCAAATCTCCTTTGTAAATGCATTCTAAGATTTTACATTGCATGGGTCGGCGATAGGGGTAGAGAAAAGTAGGGTGAAATAAAAAAGTGAAGTGAAGGACAGATAGCTTATGCTTAGGGCTTTAGAAGTAGAGGTAGGGGGAAGAACCAGGAAGTCAGTCAGCATAGGCTTCTGCCCTTGGCGACTCTAAGACTTGAGAGAGATAAGGCCCTTAAGAGAGAGAGAGAGAGAGAGTATATATATCGATTATCGATGGCCGTTGGTTGCTCTGGGCACCCCATACCACACACAAGCCCTTCAGGGGGTGGTAGTGGTGGTGGCAACCCACCCTCGAAAACACCCTCAACGAGGGGCCTTAACCCCCCCCCTACCCAAAAGGGACAGGGAGGGCTCTATTGTTGTCGTGGCGGGCATTGTCGACGAAGCGGTCCCCTTTCCACTCGGCCATGGCGCACCGGAAGTCACTCTCCGTGTCGAGGGTGAATTCACTCTCCCCACACAATATATATATAATATGTGAGTGAGTCTGTATGTGTATGTGTGTGTGTGTGTGTGTGTGGGTAGAAACCCGCAAATACGTCGACCTGATAGTGCAATCTTGGAGACGTCGTCGTCCATGTCTTCTAGGTCCAAGAATATGGCTTATAAATATGAGCACCAAGTATGAAGGAAAAAGAATCCAAACCATCAAGCTTTTCGAATTCTGATGTGTTTTTTCTCTCTCTCTCTCTCTCCCTCCTTCTTATTCATACATATTCTCAAGGATTTTTTAAGCCAATGACCTCATTTACAGTATATAAAGCTGGAATTTGTAGAAAATATTTTTTATTCACAAAAAAATTGTCTTTTTTGGATTTTATCCTCCTTAGTATGATATGAGGTAAATTTAAAAGAAAATAAATCCCATGCGGAGCATGAAATCGTTCTTTTTTGGTTGCTGTAAGGAGGGCAAACTAAATGACGAACTCCCTATCAATTACTCCTCTAGATCTGGTAATTTCATTTGCATCTCCAGCAACCAAAAACGAACGAATTTATGCACCCATGATATAGGATTAATTAGCTAGCTAGAAGTAAATATACGAGTATGATAGAAAATAATACAACTTCATGAAATGTCGAAAGATGTCTGAAGAGAAGGCAGGGGGAGATATATCGTCTAATAAATTGAAAATATAAGAATGTCACAAAACTTTCCTATAAACCAAAAACTTCTTCATCTGATGACACTTGAAAAACTAGTCTTAGGTCCTCAGAGCCATTGGAACGAATTCATTATATTAGATTAAACAATACTATTATCCCATATTTATTTAAATATATTTTTATCGGAATGACTGGGGTCCTTGGCATTGAAATTTAAATATTTCTAACTATTATTATTAACTTTAGCAAATTATTTTTAAATACCAATTTACAAAATTAAACAAATTAAACAAATTGTTTTCTATATTTAAACTTTTATTTAGAAGGAATAAAGTAAGTCAATAACTTGTATTAGAAGTTGCTCTATTTATTTAGGTTGAAAATTAAGAGAAAAATATATTTTTCCTTCTTATTTATTTATCCTTTCGGTCCTGATTGAGACTATCTTCAGGGCTTTAGGACCAGAACTATAAGTAAAAAGAAAATATATTCCTCTACGTCCTTTGTCTTCTTATTTTTCATCATAAATATAACTTTTATATATTTTTTTATAGGAATTAGATGCAATATGAATTTATTATATATATGTTTAGCTTTTTTTGATAAGTGCAAGGCAAAAAACTTGGGAAAGGAATTGTCACTTTTTTTAAACTCCAAGTACTGTTAATTGTAAATAAAAATATAATTTAGAAATTGAAATCAATTGCACTTAAAGATCGCTTATTGTTCTGTCGCAATAAGATATCTCATAAATTGAAAATTCATTTATACAAATTCACTATCTGGCTATGAAATCTAAACAAACGATGAAAGTTTTAAAATTGATAACTGGAATATTTTTTTGTTTATTTTTTACGTTATATTCACCCTTATGATCCATAAATTTTTACAAGCCACCCCATCCTCTCTTCAATGACATATGCATTTTTTAAACTCATCCCTCCTTTCTCTCTCCCCTTATTCATTTTATTAAAATTATCATTTTTAACAAAAAAAAAATCACCTAATTAAAATATTTAAATTAATACTTTATTTGCATGATGAAAAACGAAATATAAAGTGAAAAAATATCACTAATTGACAGAATGGCAATAATGATATACAAGGGATGTGAAAAATAGAAAGGGGTGAGTGAGTTGTGTTTTTGTATACTCACTGGTCCTCCCCGATCCCCTCACATGTTTAGGCTTAAAAGCTTTTAAAGGTATTATTAGGGTTTAGGGGTATATTTCCATTGATAATCTTCATAATAGATTAAAGTATTTTAATTAAATTATTAAAGATTTTATCATAACGAAATAATTTCAACCTACAACTATTATTTATTATAACTATATTTAAGGTTGATATAATACTCGTATTTTATTACAAATAAGAACCATGGGATGTATAAATTCGTTCGCGTTTGGTAGGCAACCCAAATGGCCAACTCATTAATTGATTTGTCAATGCTCACTTCTTAATTTCTAAGAACTGTAAGAACCGCCCTGGCGTAGATAACAATTAATCGAAAAATACATCAGTGTGTTAGCCATGTGAATTGCTTATCTTCCAGTAAGTGAAACTTAATTTCTGCAATCCTTGGTAGGGCTTATACAAGGATGGCCTGAAAAGTTTCCAACCTAACAAAGATATTTTTTCTTCAAATTTATTTTTATTTTTCTACATAGTCTCCTTGTAAGTCTACACTTCTCCCAGCGATGCTCCCCTCCCATCTCTTTAAACCGTCCAAATAGTACTCGGCGGCAAAATAATTGTTTACGAAGGCCATGTGTCGAAAAACGAAAATTTACGTTCCTAATAAGAAGAGTGATTGAATTCACTAATTCAAGAATCAACCAACAAAAAGTTGTTATCTTTTGCAGGGTCGAAATAGTGATAAAATCAATTTTTGAATCACCAATCCAACATAATTCCACTTGAGTTGTTTAGGACAATAAAATTCATTAATCTTTTTTTTTTAGAGAAGCTAAATAAGCGAAGAAATTTTTTATTCGATTATTGTCTTAATACGAATACAAGATGCTGATCAGTTTTTGAAAAATGATCTCGAATGATTAAGGCCCAACCAGCCATCAGCATCAGAGAGAGGAATCGCTCTAATTTTTTCCCATGATGATCTGATATGTTGTTCAATAACGCCGACGGCATAAAAAACACACACCCCCGAGGGGCCTGCCCAAAGCCCGTGGATACAAAAAACGAGACCAGGATTAAGACAAGGGGCCGATGGTCCCAGGTACAAGAAGAAGAACAAGGAGCAATGGTTGGAGAATTGTGTTCTACAAGGGCCGATGCATGTCTTGATAGGTTATCAATACAACAAGATCACCGCCACCCCCGGGGGGCAGAAATGCGAGCCCCCTGCATCTTGTCAAGATAAGGATCAGCCAGAGGACTGTTTGCCAAAGCACACACACACGTACACATGTACACTTTCACATCCCCTGTCAAACAACTTCAAAAATCAACAAATGTACTCGGGTAGTTAATTAAGTCTTCAGATAGGATGATAATGTCCATCATTTTAATGAAGTCTCTCTCTCTTTCGAATAAATTAATTGATTTTGGTTTTTTTTCTTTCTTTCTTTCTCTCTTATTTCTATTAACATATTGATGGAAATAAAAAAAAGGAATAACCTTTGCATTTTGTAAAATTAAATAAAAAAAATTGATTTTTAAAATTATTAGCTGGGGATGCTACTAATGTTATTCTATTTAATACAAATATTAATGGATTATGGAACATAATGGAATTTGGAAGACCATTTCTACTTATTTACTGAGGAAAGGTTCGAAACTTTTTATAAGTTGTTAATTTCTATATATGCTCCGATTTTTAAGACAATAATATTTCCTCTGTTGTTTTAAACAACAAAGATTGTGTTTATTTTTTGGTGTGATCGGGATGTAGGCCTCCTGGGAGTTGAACCCAAGATCTAGTACTGCTTTTCCGGTGCTTATGGTGCTAACTACTTACACCAGACTTGTGATTGGCATGCCATTAGCAAAAACATATATTTAATTCGTCTTGTCAAGGGGCAGGTGTCTTATTTAAATAGTTTCGAGAATTTTCTAATAAAATTATTATTAGCCGCCTCTTGTGAATGAATTCGTAGTGGCGACATCATTTTTTTTTTTACTTTGATTTTGTTAAAATACAATTTCTTCTGTTCAATTCCCCTGTTCGAAAAGGACTTTGTTGTGAAGTCTTATTAACAATAAAAAAAACCCTGAAATGTTGTTGTATTGTGCCCACAATGAAAGTCACACTGGGACAGGTATCATTCATAAAATACCATGTATTGTAGATTGTAGGTTCTATATTCTCTTCTATTGAACAGGTGATTCAAAAACCTGTATTTCACGTAAAAAAAAAACAATGAAATGATAACTTGACATACATTATATTCATATCAATTATAAGAATAAAAATAAATTATTGTAACCTAATTTCTTTTATATTTATAATAAAAGAAAATTTACAATAGATGATAAGTTGACTTTAAAATTTTTAGTTAAGAGATTTCGGCGCAACTAAAAAGCAACTGACAAGAGATGCTTGATGCTTGTATCCCACAAGTACATTGTGAGTAAGTTAAAATTTCAGGGGAACGTCGCTATAAATATAGTTAGTTGTTAAACAAATCATGCAAATTCATATTCCTATTGTTGCCAATGAATATATGATATGTGATTTTCCAACAAGCGATGCTCCCGAGAGTAAAACTCATAAAAGGCTGAAAGAGGCATGGAGAAATCTATGCCGAAACGCCCCGAATAGAGTCTTGTAAATAGAGGCTCATATTCTTGGCTCCTCTTTATATATTATATCAATATCATCAACAGCTACGTCCTGTCACATATTCAACATAAATTTATTTGTGGATGGAGCGAATGCGTAATGACATTATCAGTAGGTCCCATTTGAGGATTTTCAAATAAAATATTACTCTCTGATCTTAGAGAAAGAAAAACTATTTTAATAATTAATAATGGCTTAGGCGAAGAGGAACAGCCCAGTCTCATTGAGCAGCAGCCTGAAGCCATTGATTCTGATTTCACTTATATAATATGTACTTGTGAAGTCTGGCCCTAGCCGTATAGATAAATAAATAAAAAAATTTAATTCATGTCAATTTCATATAAAAAATTTATTAAGATTAAAAAAGGAAGATGTATTTAACTAAAAATAAATCCGTGTCTATCTTTAATGAAGTTATCAATTAGTGTGCTTATGGGAATAGATAATGGAGCCATTCACAAAGAATAACATTTTGGTTGATCCAAATGAAAGGTGAAGAAGAAAAGCGAGCCGAGTCCCTTTTTGGCTCCTGAGGGAACCTCCGGGCGTCCCAAAAGCCAGTCAGCCACCCCATACAGGATGGGGCTGCTATTATTCCAAGTAATTAAGCGGCTATAATTAACGGCATTAGTTGGTCTCCGGAAAATTGTTATACAGTCAGCGTCTTGCCAGCCAGCCAAAAAGGAGTTGCAAAAATCCTCCTCCTCCTCCTTCAACGTGCAATTAGAGCAGAGTCACAAAAATAAGGGCGTGTGAAAGAAATCGGCCATTGAATAGGAAAAACGCTTTCACATCTGTCTGTCAGATTGGGGGAGGGTATTTTTGGGTGGGTTCAAATACCCTCATCAGCGAGCGTCGTCAGCGACTACAAGAAGAGCGAGCGAGATTCTTAAACTCAAAAAGTTAAGTTAATGACCGGTCATGTGTGAAAGAGGACTATTGAAAGAGAGTGAGGAAAAAACTTTTTTGCGCACTTCCTCCTCCTCCTCCTCCCTTATTTCGCTTTGCTACTTACGAGAGAAAGAAGCAAAAAAATAAAAATGTCTTCATCACCTTCTAACTAGTCGGATATTGTACTAGCAATTAAAAGTCCATCATCTTTTTTTTTTTTTTGGGAATTCAATTGATCGCGATTGAAAGGATTGTCTTCGGCTGATGAATATAAATTTTATTCCTTTTAACTGCAAACAATAGACTAAGATTTATATATATATTTTTTCTTTTAACAAGAAATAAAAAATAATATTCATAAATGAGTGAGTATGAAAGAAGGGGGTGCGTTATTAAAAAGAAATATAAATTTATATTGTAAAATAACTTAATTGTAAGTAAAAAAAAGAGTTTGGACTTACTTAAAAGCATTTATTCATTTATTAAGTATTAAGGGGAGAAGATAATGCATTTTGGGTGGAGGGTAATCGAAAATTGTAATAAATTTGACTTAAAAAGAAGCTCTAATTTTATCGGCTAATTTGGAACTAATTTATACAAATATATTCACAAAATAATTGTTAAATATTTTATGAATAATCCAGTCCGATTCGAACCATATCTTCAAAATTAATATCTAATTCAAATGAATAAACCTCGAAAACAAAATATCTTAATATAAATATTATTTAATTGTTTAAAAGTCTATATGGCCTCAGATGCCGAAGAGTTAAAAAATACTAGTGAAAAATCTTTTGGGACGGCTTCATGTCACACAATTCTCCTTACCTTAAGTAAGGTAAGATGTGTGACGTGCTACTCGCCAGTTTTTTGCGAGAGGCAGTAGCCGGTTTACAATTTTATATTAGCTTTGATAATTAAAGATTTTTCGTTTGTGTGTATTAATCAATTATCAATATTATCAAATCAATAATTATAAAAAAAATTAATTAAATTAATTAAATTGGTAATTAAATTATTAAACAGAAATATTCTATTGGCTACCAATTAATATGAATAAATAAAGTCAGAGACTAAATGCCGAAAAGTCTTAAAGTAAAGGAATTAAAAATACCGTAAAACTCCTAACAGTTAAGAGTCGTAATGGTTAATTAAGCCTCGTAAAAACCGTGCTAACAGAAATCGTGTGATTTGATTAAATGCCATATCAAGTGCATTTGCTTCAGGGTTTTTAAATTTTCAAATTTTTGGGCCCGGGTTAAATCAAATTTAATTGGAAGTAAAAAGTAAAGAGTTGCATTTAATTTAGCATGTAAACTCGAAGCCGTGCTAATGGAAATCGTGTTAACCTATTTTGCTGTACTTATATTTTGTTACCATGGCAACGAGTTTTCTCTTTTCTAAAAATTCCAAAATTCCATTTTGCAAGACACATTTTTTTTTTTAGATTCAGGAGGCCGAAACGTGTATTTCTTTTTGAATATTTTTTTACAATACTTTCCCTATATATATATAAGAAAGTAAAAACTAAAAGATTGTTGCGGATATTTGAGTATCATTTTCTTTTCTTTTCCCTTAGCTTGTTAGATTTATATACTTTTGGAAAAATAATTTCCATCTTTTTTTTTTTTTTCTTTAAAGAGGAAGATTTAAACCCAAAGACTCAATAAAATACAAAGGAAATTAAACCACCCATTCAACTTTGAACTATTTGTTGCCTCGCTGTCAATCCTCGTGACAGTGAATGGCCCAGTTTGGACAAAAATTTGATATGGGAGCGATTTGGAAGAGAAAAAGAAAAAAAATAGCTGTCACCTAAAGCATTTTAAAAAAAAAGGGGGGAGCTTTTATATTCCATAAGTATTTAATATATTTATACAATTTTGAATAGAAGGTAACATAAGATCAAAAAAGAAAAAAATGATGTTCACTCTAAATTGTTAATAAGAAAAAAAAAGAAGGAAAAAAGATCACTGAATATTGCAGAAAAGAATCTAAAAAGAGGAAATTATTTAACTATTTATTAACATTTTGACCCTACAGTATCAGATTTTACAAAGGGGAAATACCGTATGTAGTCTTTTGATAAATTTGATAAGTCAGAGAAATAAAATTTTTTATCAAAATTTGAATTTTTGGTTAGTCGAGGGCGAGCCTGATATATCCATAAATAATAATATTAATAATAATTTATTCATAAATTAATACATAATTTGCAGTTCTCTGACTACAGCATAGCCAACTTGACAGGAATCTGCCTAAACATAGTAATATTATAAAACAGAGCAAACAAAGAAAAAAGAAAAAATACAAATAAATTCACATAACAATCTCTCAAAATAAAAATATTAACCAAATAAAAAAAAATGCATCACAAGAATTTTGATGTGAGGACATTAACTAAAATAACAGTAGGACATATTATATATTATGTTTCATGATCATGTTTGAGGAATAGTTTCAAGCTATTATATGTTATAGATTGTATATCTATTATATTATTGGACCTCAGATTATTAAGTGTATTTGCATTTTGATTAATAATAAAGCTAAAATAAAATAAATCTATGTAGACGTGTATCGCACACGGTCTCCAAAATTAATCGATCAAAAACATAAAATTAATTAAACTTCTGTAAACTCTAAATGGCCTCTACAGTCGCAAAGAGTATAAATATTTTTTCAAAATCAGTGGCCAAACTTTCCAAAATTCATTATTTCATTCCTAATAATCTATTCAAGTATTTATAATTTTGAAATATATAAAAATTAATATTTCCCTTGCTCTTATCAAAAATAGTGAGTCAGTGATTTTGGGGAACATGAGTTTTTCTCTTTTTTAGAAATGGGAATGAATGTCGTAGTAAGGGGGGAGAGAGAGAAAGAGAGAATAGGAGGGCAATCTCCCATCCTTGTTCTCATATCTGCCGGAAAGACGTAGGAATTCGCAATATATGACCCCTCCCCGCCACCCAAGAACAATTCCACAGGAATGTATACTTGCTGTGGCCACATATATTGTCTCGGAATGAGCGTAGTTGTCGAGTGGAAGGGATGATTTTATATATAAATATACTATACTATCTCTTTCTCTCTCTTTATAATATTTTTTAATATCTCTAGTGATAAAATGAAATCTGTGGAATGGAATGCTAAAAATTAAATTCCATCGAGAAATACAATAATATGCTTATAATTATGTATTTTAATTTCATGACAGTTCCTTTTGTGAATTAGTAACTCAAAGGGGTTGGCTTTTCTTTTCCAAAGAAAGAAAAAAAGAGAAGGGAGGTTTCTTTTGAGACCCCCTCCTCTCATCGATGCCACGTGGCTAAATATCTTCCTGGGTCAAGAATAAGATCCACCTCTTCGTTTCTAAACAAATTCCTTGTCATTGTCCCGGTAATTATTCTTTATAGAAGGAAATACAAAATATTCCTTCCTTTTTCTTTTGAATATATTTGGGAACGAGAATATGTAGGGTTTTAAATACAAATAGATATAGGCCTATTAGGCTAAGGTTTTATTTATTGATACTAAAACTAATTTGGGGTGTAATTATATTTAGAGGTGAAACTAACAGTGAAATGTTAAAAACAAAACAGTAAATAAAAATGCTAACAATTATTTCTCTAAGTCTATCCACCATCTTCCATGAATTATGTCCAAGTAGCAATAAAACTTAAAAAATTTTTGTAAAATCGAAGATTTTGGCATATATGAATCACTAAATTTGAAATTCAAAGAGATCCCCCTTTTCCTTCAAATCATGTTAAAATGCCCTGCAAAAACGAAAAGATCCCTAAAAATAAATGTTCAAATTGTCCCTCTAAGCATTTTCAAAAAAAAAATTTCCCTATGGATCTGAACATAGTATTATAACTTTGGTTATTTGGACCGAATTTGCTATGCTTGATCTTTAGAACCTTAGAATAGCCTATATAGCTACATTTCATTTCCAAATTTTTAAATTAATTTCTGGCCCAAGAGAAGAAGAACAACCATCAAGATCTTCGTTTCCAAGCAAAGCCAAGCAGAAGCCAACCGGAAACCCTTGGCAATTATTTATATATATTATTATAAATTCAAAAATGGCCTTAAGTGCCGAAGAGTATGAATAAAATAAAATAAAATAATTTATTTATTTATCTATTTTTCAGCGGGGTATTTGGCTGAAATAAAGATGAGTAAAAAAGACTATATTTAATGAAATGTTGTTTACTAACAATCCTGTAGCCAACGTTTCAGTTCTGGTTTGGGACCAACTTCAGAACTGGGAGTGTGGGGGGTCCGGGCCCTCAATCTAAAGTCATCAAAAGTCGGATAGTCACGATCTAAGTATTTTTTTTTAATCTATAATGATTGACTAACAATTTCGCGGAAAAATCTTAAAATATTTTAAATTAATTAATCTCGTTAATTACCTAAATCGTCATTTTAATTCTATTTTCTACGATTTTATTTTCAATATAAAATAAAAACAAAAAATGTTTATTTAAAAACGGACCTTAGACAAAAGTAAATTATTTATTCTTCTTGATCCTAGGTCACGGCCTGACTATACATTTATTTATGAATTTTTATAAATTAAAGAAAGACCTTCAATTTATTTAAATTATTAAATGAAAGCGATTTTTTTTTCTTTTTGTAGCCGAGTATATTAAACTAGAAATTATATTCAGGTGTTATTTCATACAAGTTCATTTACTTTTTATAAACAAAAGTGTTTTAAAAAATGATGAATTTGAGCTTCGTTTTAATTTATATATTTTTTTTTATTAAGCTTGACTTGTAGGACATTTTTAAACACAACCAGAGAAAGAGAGAGAGAGAGAGAGAGAGATGCATTGAAGCCGCTAATGAACTGTCGACTTTTAATGAACCACGAGATCACCTTGCTGAAAGAATGATGAGAAACGAAATAGGAAGGGGGATGGGGAAGCGCGGAAATGATGGACTTGCCGGAGGAAAGCACCTCCCGTCTCCAAAAATTAATCTCAAGATTAAATAATCAGAATAATTTAAATATCATGGTGAATTTGAATTTGCCAAAAAATGAAATCAAAAACAAGATGAATCTTTAATTATTGACTTACTTCGTTTATAGAAACAATTAGTAAAAATAAAAGAATTCTTGTCCAATTCAAATTGAAAGAGTAATCAATCGAAGCTATTTATCAATTATTGTTTGGGGGTTTGAGCCTCCTACGGTCCAAACCAGGATCTCTGGTAGTGGCATGCCAATCTTTGAAATTTAACACCTAATCACTCCAATACACATATCAGTATTTAATAGTAGTTTATTTTATTCATGACACTGCCATCTAGTAAGAAGACAAGTAACTGTCATGTTTTTATTTTTTTAAAATTAATTTAGAGTTCTATTTGGCTATTGTAGCTTATTTGATTAATTCAGAAAAATTTCTTTTTCAATGTCTTCCAGCTATACACTCGTGTTTCTCGGAGTTACCCAGTTCCAGCAGTGAACTTCTTGTAAACAAAAATCTTGATGGTGATTCCTCTTCGCTTTAGCCAGAGCCGCAGGCAATCTGATTTTAATATATTCACTTTAAAATAACTACTAGAAAAAGAACCTTTAAGATAATACTATTTAATAAATGTTTCTTTTTAAATCTTTTCACAATATTTGAGATCATATAAACTATAAACCATTTTAATATAGTATTTACGACGCATTTTTCCAGACATATTTATTTATACCAATTGGTAGCTATTTGTTTTAAATAAGATTATATGCTTTGCATGAAAGGGTCCTAGTTTTATTATTATTTTTTTTGTCTTTTTTCTGAAGCCATTTAGGCTTGGTCCATAAATTCGTAGCCAATATAATTTAAATAAATTTTTGTCCCTCAGAACGAAAAACGAACCACTGGCCTTCACCATGTGAGGCGAGACCTCTACCTCTGCATCAGAACCTAGTTTTAATGATGCTATCTTTGTCTCATTATTGTTTTAGAGTGTCATCAGTATCCAAATAAATTCATTTGAAGTAATAATTAAAATATAAAAATGAATTATTAATATTTCAAAATTGTGACATTTTATAAGCTACCATCAATCATTATTTGTCTATTAATTTAAAGAAAAATAAATTATTTATATTATAAAATTTTAACTAAAAAAAAATTACGAAGGGAGGGAAGGAAAACGGGGTCATTTCATAAATACTTATGGCAACTCATTTAAGGTGCGTTTAATTTTAAAATTTGATATGTGTATAAGAGTCAAATTTCTTCGGATTTCATTCAAATATGAAGTTATACCATTAGCAAAAACATTTTTTTTAGAAAAAAAAAAAAAAAAAAAAAAAAAGAATGCATAAAATTAGAGTAGAAAATTTTACTTATTCTTTCATGAAAATTTGTTAAAAAAATTTTTCTTTAATATAATTTCGAAGCAATTATAAGTTAATGATTCAATCAAGTGTTTTGCAAGAGAAGCGAAACAGTATGGTAGAGAGGAAATGGTGGAACTGCAGAGCTGTTGAGAGCCGGGTGTGTTCTCCGAGAGAGAGAGATGGCCTCTCTTCTCTCTCATCTGTAGCATAGCATCGCGAACCCTCCTCTCCCCACTCTAAGCAACAACCCTCGGCCATTGAAAACTTGTATACAAAAGGGTGAGTGACAGAGAGACCCCCCGGTGCTGGCAAAGCTACCGTTTAGTTGGATGTGACCCCCACAGGTGCCGAAAGTACCCAGCAGTACCCTAGAGCACAGCTGCCCCCTCTCCCCCCGAAAAAAGCGAAGGGCGAAGGGCGCACCTGGGAAGAAACGACGGCCTTCGTTTGCATGACAAAGACGCCCTAAGGGCTAAGGGTCGCCGGCTCCAGGTGCGCGTGGGATTTTGCCTGGATAGGCGTCCTATATCTACAGCATCGTTCTTCTGTTCCTCTCTCATCATATTTGATCATCACCCCCCCTCCACTACCACCCTAAATCTCCTCGCGCAAACTACCTCCAAAAAAAAAAAAAAAAGGAAAAATTTGTAGCGTCCTTTCGGATGACTTACATAATTAGTCGAAGTACACACTGATGGCCATCCAATAAATCTGCAAAATCAAAAAAACACAGTATTAGAACTATAAAAAAAAAAAAAAGTAAAATCAGTTATATTATACATTATATCAGTAAATTTTGGACAAATCTTTTGCTAATCTACTTAAAACCTTAATTTTCATGAGTTGAAAGTAAAGTTTGCGTAATATCTTCTTAATGTATAATGTAGATTCTGAAAATTTCTTCATGATAATACAAAAATAACATTTTTTTATATACAGAATAATTCTGAAATCAAACAGATAATATGTGATTTGTGTTCTCGCATCTATCGCCAAAAGAAAAATAATTTTTAACATGAATAGAAATCTCATTAATAAAACAAGAAAGAACTTATTAATTATCAAGAAATCGAATTGTAGGCAACAAGATTTGTGTGGTTCAAAGGTTGTTTGACGAGAAACATCTTTTTAGATATCGCATAATCTTCAAAATCCTCACATTAAGATCCAAGTTATTAAATATTCTTTTGAACCCTTTATATCAACTTTAAGATAAATTTAAATTGTGAAAACTAATGCTCTTGTCAGAGATAGCTAGCCTATGACGTGTCAACGCTGACACGAATTAATAATTTCAGATTGTTTATCATATAAGAATAAACTTTTCAACATGCAAAAATATAAAAACAAAAACAAAAGAGATAAAAATCTCAATAAATAAATTATATTGATTTTTATATGATAAATTTTTTCTTATTTAATTATTTGATAATTAAATTAAATTTGATATGATTAAGTGGTAACGGTAATAACGGCGTCTAAATAAATAAAAAGGATGGAATAATCAAAACATCAAAATGTTATTTTAGGGATGTTAGATTATAAAATTTTAAAAATTTTAAATAATTAATAATAATAATAATAAAATTTAAAATAAGAATTTCTTTTTTATGTTTTGACATATATACTTTATAAAGTTTAAACATTAAATAATATATTGATTATCAAAACAATTATTCAGCCATATTTTTTTGAAATCAAATGCGAAGAAGTGGCTTCTCTATTCTTTCCCTGAAAAGAGTAAAGTTAGGAGCGAATTATTATAGAACGGATCGAGCCGGATTTCAGTGCCACTCCATTATTTTATTTCCCGTCTTCTTCAGAATTCACCAATACATATGTGTGTGGTTTTTATAGAAAAAAAAAAAAAAAAAAAGGGAGAAACAGTGACTATAGGAATTCAGGATCGTATTCCTCTCCAGTTCTCTAGTTACGCTTATAAAGAGATTTGAAGATAGAATACATACCTATGTTCTATTTAACTTCACTCAAGAATTGTTATCAAGGTATAGCATATGGCCAGTAAGCGTATTAACATTTTTTTAATTTTATAAAAAAAAAAATCTAGAGACGACAAATTATTATTTTGTTAGAAATGAATGTTTAATTACTACAAAGTGACGTCCACTCTCCTTACATTTATAATACCACAAAAACAAAAAATTTCCATTTTTAAATAAAATTAAAAAATAAATAAATCATTATAAATATGAATAAAAATAAAACAGGGGGTTGAAGCGTGGACCTCCGAATGCGGTCTGGCCAGATAGTATATGTTTATATAAAAATATGATAATGATGTCTATGTTGCGTGATACCCACTTTTATATTTTATGGCATAAGAAACAATTCAAACATAATCTATAAGTTTTAGAAATTTTTTCAATTTTTCTTCCTGCAAGATAGGCAACCCAAATGAGCAAGACAATAATGAGTTGGAGCTTCTCCAGAGCGGACTATGCATGCTCGGTTGTTAATTTCGAAGGAGATTTAATAACTTATGTAATCCTCCAGAGAACATTTAATCCATAAACTCATTTGGATTGCCTACAAAAATAATCGAACGAATTTATGCACTTTATGGTATCAATAACAGTTAGTTATTATCCAGATATCCTCATATTAGAGATAATTAATTTTATATTATATCTTATTATTGTTTACGTTCTTTTATACCGTAATTTATTAACATACAAATTAATAGACCCATCAATTTCTTTTGTGATTTGTAATTGTGTTATTGGATCATTAATAAAGACATGGATTAAAAAATCCATTGTCAGTGTGAATGGCTCTTACCCGCAAAAAAGGGCTTCTTTTATTCCCGATGACCGATGGCCTATCAAAGAACCACCAAACCTTAAGACACCCTTTTTTCGGGTAACCCTCCCCGTCACGCAAATTTCGCTTATCATTTTAATAGCTCATTAACATTTATAAAGAGACAGGTTCATTTCTATTCTTGACTGATCAATAGGAAAAAAAAAACTTCCGGCAGTATTGTCACTAAATCTGATCTTCTCGCTGCTGGTGAATACAACAAAACACTACAATAAGACTTTGTTGTGTGTGTATGTGTAGCACTTGCCATCAATGAATAAATACAATTACAAATTTAATGGTAAATAGACGATCTGCAGCAACAGGTCCCTCTGAGGCGGCCATTCAAAGATGCCCGGCCATTGAAAGTATTATATTCGAAATCCACAGTGTGCATTCATTCTATAGCCTTTCTGTTTATGTTGGTTCTTCAGAATTCCCCCCGTAGCCATTCATTCCATTGATTTCCATATTTCAACAAAAAGAAAAATAAAGTCAACTTCATTAATTAATTTAAATTCGTCAATTGTATTGCAATAAAATAGAAAGTTAGCTACGTATATAATAATATCCTTAAGTGAAAAAGTTCACACTTGTTAATATTTAACTAAATATGAATTAGTTATTAATAAATTCAATTCAATACTTTAATCAAATATTTAAAAATTTAATTAATATACTTCTCTAGAAAGCATTGCTTTCTATACTCTTGTTTAATATTTGTATTCAATAATATGAAAGAATGCTAATAATGATTTTTCAAAATTAATCCATTTATTTAATGGTAATTGGTTTAAAGTATATTTGCTGCTGCCTCTCATAGAGTATATAAACACTTGATTCTACTTTTCACCTTTTGTGTTTTTGACACTCATCCTTAAGAACGTTTCTTCATTTAAAACATGATGGAGGAATGTTATTGCCTCAATTAGTTGTCAGTCAAATTAATATAATAAAAACCTCTTGAAATCGTCAGTCTGGCTGGCCAATTATTTTATTATAAATATAAAAGAGTATTAATAAATTTTATTTTCTTCTAAAAATTAATAAACGTAAACGTTATTTTAAATTCTAATCTTTTAAATTTATTTAGAGATCATGCCATTTGATATTGAAGAAAAAGGCGCAGAGTTTCTCTTCTTTGTCTCTTAATATGAAGGCCCAAGTGACTGGGCAAGTTAAAGATGCATCCATTCCACTAATGATTTTAAAATAGATTGGTACAGTGTCACTTACCATGTCTACTTTGCCTTAAGCCCTTGCCTCTTTCTATTTTCTATTCTTTCTTTTGTCATTTCGAATGGAGAATGTGCGCCATTTCAGGATTGATTTTATTTTATTTCTAAGGCTTCACTGTCATTGTCATGTCAGGAGAGGGGGAGGGGCTGAGTTCTTATTTGTTGCAGGGCAACCGTAGTAATAAAAGAGATAGTTACTTGTTGTTACTAAGGTCAGTGATTCGCTTCCTGTCTTAAGCGATAACATTTTTTATATTTTATTGGCTACCAATGGATTTAAATAAATATGGTAGAAATCTAAGTAGCCAAAAATTAAAAAATAAATAAATAAAGAAATGGCACATATTCCCAATTCATATTGTGAAAAGAAGGAATAAAGATCTGGTGTGACTAAAAGCATATCACACACATTCTCTTTCCTAAGATAATAGAAATTGAGTGATGTGTCACTCCAGATTTTTTGTGTCGAGCAAATTAAACATTATCGTTAGTTAGGGGGTGAGTTTAAGAGAAAATCACAAAAAATCTAAAAATATACAAGAGAAAAAAACAATTTTAGGGGTGATAAGAATTAATATATTTCAAAGATCATCTAATAAATAATTGATTTAAGTATTTTAATCCAAATTGTTAGAGCTAATTTTTGAAAAAAAAATTTATTTCTTTGTCCTAAATCTTTTTCAGAATATGAGGCCATTTAGACTTCATCCTTATTTATTTATATTAATGGAAAATAAGGGTTGAAGAAAGGAAGACTCGTTGCTTGACATTATAAATATTGATAAACTTCAAAGCTAAGGAGTGTGGGTTCGGATCCAGATGAAAATATATTTAAATCATTTGGTTAACAATTAATGTAAATAAATAGGCCTGGATAATACGTATCGTTATTAAAATATATTTGTATTTGTCTATATGGCACAGATGCTACAGAAGAGGCTAAAAAAAGTCTCGTTGCCATGGTAGCAATATATATATATTTAAATCCTGTTTGGTAAAAGACCATTTTGAGCGACAAAAATTTATTTATATTTAATTGGCAACTAATTAATATGAATAAATAAGAACGGAATCTAAATGGTCTCAAATGCCTAAAGACTTAAAAAAAATATTGCCTTCGGGCGTTGAAAATTTTGGTGGTATCACTAATTACCTTATACCTAAGTAGGTAAAAATATTTTAAATGAGTAATTCATATTTAAGTACGCAAATAAAAATAAATAAAAGAAAATCTAATGCTGTTGCTCTCTCGTTCATCATATAATTAATATTTAAGTAAATATCGAAAATAAAATTATAAGAAAAACGCTCAAGGCTCACTTTTTAAAAGAGAGAGAGTGGCTCTTGAATTTTACCTCAAATTGAAGCTTTTTAATTAAATAATATAAAGAACGAGCGAGGAGTTTTTTTATTGGAAAAGGAATTAATAAATTAAAGCATATTAATCATAAAATTGGCTCTCTCTACGTGCATGGCATTGAAAATCGCAATTAGCCATTCTTCGTATGTGAATGATTAATAGAGAGAGAAGAATGGTGTAGCGTAAGACCGGGAGTTGAGCCCCTTTTGTCTTCTAGACGTTTATGACCAGCGACTTCACTGCAGTTTATTGCACTTCTCATGGCTGTATGTGTGTTTGCATAATTGCATTTGATTTGCTTGAGCTGACATCAGACGAGTGAATGAATGGATGAATCGTCACAAAGATAAGGTGAATGATTTTACAGTTAATATTTTGATGCGTTCTCATGAGGATTCAATCAGGCAAAATATCATCTTGTGAAAAAATGTTTTTACTTATTAACCGAAATTTTTTTATTTTCTCATGCATGTAGTTTTGTAGCCGTTCAAAAATTTCAAGATTTCGATTGTTCTTGTCGTTTTGGACCGCCCTCCTTACATTTTTCAAATTGTGTGTGTTCGTAACTCGAACACGCTTTAATGTAACTAAATTTGATATAAGTGCATTATAGCATTATTAACTTTTGGGCTATTTCCCGCAACCGCAAGTGCTACTTTACCTGAAGCGATTTTCCAAAATTTGTGATAACTCAAATGTACGAGTAAATAGTGATACATCATATTAATATCAAAGACCACGGTTAAAATTTGGTTTGGTATATAACACTTATACCTGAATTTGTTGTCAATTTGTTAAAAAAAAAAATTATTTTATGTTACACTTTGAGCATTGCTCATGCATCGGCGAAATCAAAAGCAAAGAATATAATTAATTTAAATGTAATTTTAATTGAATAAGGAATAAAAAATTTCAATATATTAATTAAAATTCTTGATTTGTAACAGCAGATTTTTATTTTTCTTTATTAGAAAAATCAAAATATTCAACGGACGGATGAAACAAAAATTTCTGTAATTTATTTCAATTATAGAAAAAAAAATTCTTTGGACTTAATTAAGAAAACTCCTCAATTATTTGTTATTAAATGGTTGGCAAAAATGACCGCTCGGATTAGCCCGATCGACTTATTTTTAGTTGTATTAAAAGTCAAAATTTTTCTTCAAACTTGTTTTGGATGTGTGCAAAGTCTCGCAACAACCTGAGGGGTTGTTTTTTAGTTAAGGAGAATTTGAAAAAAAAAAAAAAAAAAAAAAGGGCGGGGAGGCGGATGTCAAGAAGTCAGACTCAAAAAAAGGGTTGTAAGAAAACCCTTCCCCTTTTCATAAACTTAGAAGTGCAGTAAAAGTCTTTTGTTCCATTTACAAAAAAAATATTTTATTAATGATTAGGGTTAACCAGAAAACATCCCATTAAAATAAACCCGAAAAGCTCTTCAACTTACAAAGAAGGAGAAGAAGTTTGTCATTAATCATGATTAGTCTAAGTAATAATAAAATAATATAAAGTCCTTGAATATAATTATATTGCTAGGGTCTTGGCACCCCAGGTTCTTTTACCTATAAATGAGGAACCTGGTTTTAGGTTTTAGGTAAATGACATTTAAAAAGAACAACTAATTAATTAATTAATACTATTGATAATTTTTGTTTTTCATTTATTATTTAAATCCAAATATTCAACGTTTCGGCCTGGCTTTAGGACTATCGCTGGGAGCTACAATACAGAAATTTTTTATTCTTTATTGTAACCGATGCGTTGGATATTTTGATTTTTATAATAAAGAAAAATAAAAACTAGCTATTATCCATGAATTATTTATATCAACACCTTAAATAGCACAGCTACAAAGAAAACAACATTAATTTAGAGAGTTTGTATTGTAAATAAATAAAATTTGTTTATATGTCTATAAGGACTCCATTTACCTCCTCTCCCTCCACCCCCGAGGCCGAGGTATTGCCAATTATCAATATTAAAAAATAGATATGAGTTCTGATTTCAGGCAATCCGATGAAAATTTATTTAAATTATTTGGTATAAATAAATATTCCTTGGTAATTATATCGTAATAAATATATAGTTTAAGAGTCCAAAATGCGGAAAAGACTTTATACTCATGAACGATAATGAGTGAGTCCTGGACTGGCATCAGCCCACTTATTCAAAGTGGGATAAAGGGCGCGTAGTAATTTCGCATATATTAAAAACTAATAAATATTTCAAATGAAAAAGTTTTCAAAGCTATTCAAATAATTAATTAAAACGTTCATTTTAAACAAAAAAATTAATTAGAAATTATTAAAATATACTATTATTTTTGCTAAGTGGACAACCCTAGAAAATACTCTAAAAATTAGTGGATTAAACAGTCTGAGACTCATTCTACGCAAAAAGCGAGTGCGTTTATTTCCCTCTTGATATAATCCATTAAATTATATGGATACAAAGAATTATTATTACTCTAGGTCGAAATTTCGACTAAAAATTTTAAAAACGATTAATTAAATCTATAAAAGTGATACATTTCAATTTTATTTACATTTACGTCAATTTTTGTTTTATTTTATTTTTTTTAAGTCAGCAAAAATACTTTTCGGCCCAGAATCTATCGACATTTCAAGTACTCCCATCATCAAGTCCTTTAATAGATTACAACAATATGAAGGTTAGAAATTGTTGTAATTTATTAAAGGCCCTTTGAAGGTGTTTTTTCTTTTTCAATTAGATCAAACACTCATATACTTTTTCTAATAAACAAAAATTTAATCCCAGAAATTTGGTTTTGGAAATGAGACAGTTTTAATTAATTATTAAAAATTCTTGATCGAAATCTCGACGAGGTCATAACTCGAAAAAATGCCCATCTAAGACAAACATAAATAGAGGGAGATTTTTTCTCTTTTATTAGCTAAGAATTTTTTATTTTAAATTGGTTATAAAAAAAAAAAAATAAATAAAAATTAATGATTTTCATTCATAAACACTTGAATTATTCACATAATAAAACAATCCCATGTTTATTAATATTCCAATGAATACAGAATATGTAAATGAATACCAATAAAAAAAAACAACATGTATTCGTCTGAAATTATAATCAGTGATCGAAAATGTTTAACAATTCATTTAAAATTAAATTAAACAGTTGGCTATAATAGCGAAAAAAAAATGTAAATATGATCCAAAATTAAATTTTAATTTTTTTTTAATTTGTTTGCATCATCATGACATACGTAATGAGCTTTTTTTTATTCCGATTTCCCTTTAAAAAATTTGTTTATTATTTTCCAATGATGACGTATTGTATTTTATAATCAAATTTAAATATATAGTAAATTAAAATGTGGCCCCTGTCCCTTGGTGAAGAGCTAGAGGTCTTCATGTACCAAAGGTCAGTGGTATTATTATACGCCATTATAATCTATCAATATATATTTGTTATTATAATAAATAAAAATATTATTTTAAAAAAATATTTGAGGGGTTGCAAAATTATTTTAGAATATTTAGAGTGTTGCGAGAATAAAAAGATTAAGTACCACCGACCTATACTACTTGAATATTAATTTTGCGTAGGCATCTCCATTCAGGACCTAGCTAGTCTAACTCATCTAACTTCTTGGGCCAACGAAATTTTACATTACCCGCAACTTTTTTTTTGAGACATCTTTTATTCGGTAGAACCAATTAATTTTTCCAAGATTTTTAATTTACTATTTTTTTTTGCTTGGTTCATACAAAAGACACCCTTCGCAAGATTTTGGAGTGGCCCTCATCCAACCCCATCCTTTCTTTAACCAGCGATATGCCCATTTCCCCTCCCCTGGCGAAAAATTTTATTTCAAGATATATATTGTTCCTGGCGTTTTTCCGTACCCTAAACGTTTTTCTAAAAATCGTGGTAACTCACCTATATATGCGTATTCGAGAAAGTTGAGGGGAGGGCACTCCCGATTTAAAAAAAAAAATTTAATCTTTTTCCTATCAGATGTCATAAAGTAATATTGTAAACTAAACTTTTCCAAGTTGATAATAATTAGTTTACAATCGGCACAATTAGGATGGCATGATTGTATTTTGCAAAATAAAATATTCCACAACCACGTTGTTTGGTTAGAATTTCTACAATTTTAAATGTAATTGAAGAGAAGATGGGTTCGATTCCTAGTTAAATTGACATTTTTTAAATTAAAATCCCTAATGAAATTAAAATATGTTTTTAAACATATTTTATACATATCCTTGCCAATGTGAAGTAGGAAGCAACTTGACCTCACAAATTGTTCGAGAATTTTTTATCTAAAGTTTCATCAAGTGATAATTTTCCAATCAATATTATTATATTGGCTGATATAAAGTGAAAAAAAGAGCCCAGGTGATATTCTGAGATTACACAATACCTTGCGGCCATTGTTAAATTCAGAAGCGTTAAATTGCCAAGTAATTTGGTCCTTGTTTGTGGTGGGGAGGGAATTTTTTACATTGGAATTTCGAAACTTAGATGCTTATCAACGACATCTCTAATTATATAAATTAACTTTTCAAAAGAGAGTAATATTATTCAGATAATTTCAACACCAAATTGGAACCTTAAAAATTCAAGATAACGAGATAGCCTATGTAAAAAAAAGAGGAATGCATCCGGTCAAATTTCATTTGGAATATAAAATAACCTTGAATTAAGTTAGAAATAAATCATCATTATTTTTCACAAAAAACTGAATATTATTTTTATCAGTCTGAGCTCCATCTCCAACCTGAGATCCCGGTTTCTACTTCCGGAAGTCATATCACTTGATCCACCAGTAAAAATAGGACCAAAAATTTTATATGAATTAAATTTTATTTTAGATATTATTTATTAATGAAATATATTAATACATTTATTTTTATAATTATGTCATTAATTGTTGATTGAGATGGAAGGGGAATGAAAGTCGTTAAAAGAGAAATTAAAAGCTGTAAAAAAGGAAAAATAGAAAAACGTAGGGGGGGGGGGGTTTTTTTGCCAGTAAGCATGCTGCTTGCGAATTTTTTTTAGAGCTACTTAAAGAGATTGCTGCTGCTGTTGCTGCTCTTGCTCTTGCACAAATGATCATTTTCCTCGATTGGCCACAACATGAAAGAACCAAGAGACACACACACAACTTTCCAGATATCATTCATTCATGATGATGATGATGATGATGATGATGATGTCCAAAATGGAGAGAGAGAGAGTGAGGGAAGAGCGGAACAAATATTATGATTACACCCTGGTT
>JAAAKE020166680.1:0-11700 GCA_010014785.2 Anisolabis maritima
TATTAATACATTTTAAATATTCATCTCGTGAAATATTTTCAACTCGAACCAATTAATTTTTGCTAATTTATTAATTAATTTTTATGCAATCGAATAAATTAAAACAATAGGAAAAAGTTTATTACCCCAACTAAAATTAATATATCATTTGGACAATTGAATTAGTCAATTATAAGCAAAAAAGTTTTTATTTAATACCAAAAGGAATTTAATTAGCAATAAAAACAAAAAAAATATTATTAGGAAAAGTAAAATAGTTCAGAAAAACTATTTAATTTAAAAAAAAAATTGGCTTCACAAAGACGAAAGATTATTTAATTTAATTTAATTCAATTAATTGCTCAAGGACGATCCACGCATGCGCAGTTGTTCTAGGAAGATTTAAAAACTGCGCATGCACGCACCGGTTGCATACCTTCCAGCAACTTACGAACAAATTCTGCGTCCCATGTTGTATTTCTGAGAATAAATCTATTTATTTAAATTAAATTAAACTAAAATTATTTATAGGATCTGTCCAAGAAGTTAATTCCAATTTTATTATTAATTTTTTTTTATTTAAATTATTTCGATTCCCTAATACGCCACGCCATCTTATTTCTTTACGCCCATACAGGTCCAGAACGAGTTTAATAAAAAGCAAAACTTCGATATTTATAATTTTTATACCACCTCCCCATTCGCTCATTACTCTCCAATCCCTTTCCTCTCTGCCATCCCAAGTAATTCCTTATATATGCAATTTAATTGAAAAATTAATTGATTGTCGAAAACCACTTAGAAATGGTACTTTACCGATTTCAATTTAGAATATATCGATTTTTCTTGGATATGATTGAAACGATTTTAATCCCTATTAAGGATACATAAAAAACAACAAACCCATAAAAGTATAGTTCTGTATTTTTAAATAAAAAAAGGCAATCGTTTGTGAGAAAAAAATTTGTATTTAATGTACCTGAATGGATAGGCAAGTTAATGGGCAAAATACAAAAGTGTTTAATGACGTAATATTTCGAAGAAAAAAAATTTGACTAACTCTTCCCATAATTACTAGGAGACACAAAATGTCACACAAACACCAATAAAAATAATCACAAAAAAAGTAAACTTGATTTGACCTTCGAAAAATATAGTGAATACGAATATCTATAATTTATTTAACATTGAAGGAGTGGAGATGGAGAACCAAGAGTCTACCGACCAATCAGAGCGCGCCACCTTTTTTTCACAACACATTATTGCTCTTTGATCCCTCCAGTGGGAGCTCAGTTCTAAAGAATTTTTAAATCGAGTAGTATTCAATAAAAAAACTCGATATCGTTTTTTTTACTATAATCTATATATACAATAAAATTAACTTTTTAGTTTTCATTTACATCTCAATAGAAATCTAGAGCCTAACAGTTAAATTTAAAAAAATAAAAAATTTTTATAAAAAAAAATCTCTCTTGTAGTAAGTAGAATAGTAAGTAGAACAATTAAAATTTGAAATTGCATTTATTTGACTACCAATCATTTTTATATCATTATAATAGGCATATAATAATAAATATATATAGTAGGCCTATTTTATATGAGATTACTAAAAGTATTAAAGATGAATCGAGAGACAATTTAGAGAAAGTTTTTTTTTTCTAAGAAAGGATTCTTTGATATATAATTCGTTTTCGATATTTTGAACTGAATCAGTAAAAAGAATTTTTTTCCTGTCGTCAATTTTCGAATTTGTTCTCGTTGAGCATCCCCCTTGGACTCACTTAGGGGACCATAATTACAGAGGCATTATCAAGGTAGTGGTCAGTGGGGGTGGTGCAAGAGACCTCCCTTATCCATTAGCGGGGGCCAGGGCGGAGCTGGGCTCCCATTTCCCCATTCTTCCTGGGTAATTACATTTCAAAATCTGCTGCTGAAGAGGAAGGAACTTCCGCTGAATGGCTGCTCGCTTTTGCGGTTCCAACCGGCTTTTGCTGATTACAATCACCAATTAAAAGCACTATTCTGAATTGCAGAGTTTGAAGAAATTCCCTCCCCGGGGCGTTATTTAATTGTTATTTGGTCTGAATGCGATTTAATGTCTTAAAATTGGTGTTTAACAAATAAATATTTATTTTTTAATTAAAGTAATTACTATTTAGAAAAAAATATTTTAAACATACAACAATTATTTAAAGAAAAGTTTTTAATTTATTGATTAAGAAACGAAATATAAATTTGATTATATATATTTTTCAAATAAATGAAATATATATTATCAATAAATACCTCAGTATTTTCCTTGTATTATTTTTACGGGCAGTAGAAATTATAACGAGGAGGCCCGTCAGAATGCTTGATGAAATAGAATAAGAAGAAATCCCAATCTAGCATGGGTTGTAGAAATTCGTTCCTTTTTGTTTGCTGGAAGGTAGGCAACCCAAATCACTAATTCGCTCGTGACCTTTTTAACTAATTGCTTCTCTCAAATGGTCTACGCATGCGGAGTTGTCTACTTCTAACAAACAAAAATGTACTTTATTATGAAAGCCATGGTAGCAGAGATAACTCGTGGTTGCGGTACTTTTTTTTCTATTCCGTATTTATAAATTGTTTCCTAACTTTTTTTTTAGATGAAAATACCCTGATATATAATTTGCAAATTTGTAGACATCATTTACAAATTAAATTATGCGCCATCAGTCTTCAAAAAGAGAGAGTCACATTTGGTGAGTAGGTGGATGGCGACCACTAGTTACCCGAGCTAATACTGGTATTTTTTCTGTTCCACTATGCTAGCCCCCCCTCCCCCAAAAGCCTCCATCTATCGGTACCCCTTTTAAGAGATAGAAAAAATATCGATGAAAACATTTTCTTTTAGTTTATATGAGCTTCTAAGTAAATTTTATCCCCCTTGAGATTTGAAGTTTTTATAAAATAAAAAAAATAAATTTTTATTATTAAGTTATAAATTTAAAAAAAAAAATTTGATAAACAATTCAAGATTAGATATTTCCCTACGATATTACTTTATAAAAAAAAATATAGTTTTTTTTTCTTTTTTTAATCTAAATATTGACATATCGACTACCGCCCATGGAATTTTTTCAATGTTTTCTACACTGTTAAGAGTTCCTGAACTCTTGAGAGAGTTTTTAATTAAGAAAGAGTAAAAATTTGCATTATAAGAAAGAGGGCAAAGCAGTTTGCATGTTTAAATGGTTCTTTTTTCCCTGGAGTCAATCAATGTTTTTCCCGCGACCGGTCCTTATGTAGTACTCGGCATGGCGGCACAAAAAAAAAAACAAACTTGCCGATGCATTTGGGATTTCACCCTTAAGTCTAGATAAATGATTGGAGAACGAACATTGATCAAAACAAAAGGATAAAAAAAGAGCTGTGAAGACGGGGCTTTTCGAGGGACGCAAATACCGGCGCCTACTACTGGCTGGTTTTTTCTGGCCATTTTGCTGGGGCCAATTATGCCGAATTCTCTCTCTCTCTCTCTCTCTCTCTTATTCTATTTCTGTCTCACTTGCACTCCCACTACCCACTATCAGTCCATCTCTGTCGTTTTCAAATCTCTCGCTCGCTCTGCAATTCGATATTGTGCCGAGCGAGCTAAAACATTCGATTCAGTGGATAAAAAGCGAGGATAGTGAATCGTTTCCCTTTTTCGAGAGAGTTGTGAATGGTTTGAGGGAGAGATAGAGAAAGAGAGAGGGGGTGGAAAAAAATGGCTGGGTTAATTATGTTAGTAATATAAAATCAAATGAAATGCTTCTAGACAATTATTTTATAATCTATGAAATATATGATTATAAAATATGAATGCGAATCAGTCCAGTGGATTAAAAAATATTTATTTTTTCTGAATTTTATACATATATTGAATAATTTCCAAATATGTTTTATAAAACTATAAAATTCCAGAAAAGCAAATTTTTTTCCTTCATTATTTCATAGAGTAATTTTCTTTGAATTTGGTAAGTTCATCCTTTTAAGTAGGAGTATCTGCTATACTCTATTTAATGAAACTTCAGTAGTTCTTGTTATGGAAACCACATTGTCACTACGGCTGCTTCTTCTCCGTCAGTAACGCACAACACTGGCAACGCTCCATTAGTACGTCCTGCCACTTGCCCGAGAATTCAGTATTGAAGTTAGATAGAGTATAAGATATGAGTTGTTCTCACTTAGCAACCATAAGTTTGAAAACAAAATTTAAATTCAAAGGTTCAATAAAAAAGTGCCAGAGATAAAAAAAAATGATTATATAGATTTTAAAAAAGTAATTTAAAATGTCAAATATTAGTACTCTTAATAAGAATCTATTGTGATATTTCATTGATAATCTAGAGAAATTTTTAAAATATCAGAATTATTCAATGATTTTAAATGGATTCTTGGAAGAGTATATATTTATTATTTATTATCTTATTTTCGCATATTCCAAGAAATCTCCAGAATTCGAGTGAGAAATTTTCAAAAAGGATCTTAAAACATCTTAATAAGTTTCATCCTACTTGGATTACTGAATTCCTAAAAGAAACTGTAAATTATTTCTTTGTTCCCACTTTTTGGATAACTGATACTGATGATTTAACGCAAAATAACAGCTGCTATCGAACGAATTCGTGTGGTGGTGTTGAAATGTGCATAGCAGCTGTTGGAGTATATGCGAATCACAAATCGAATGTTTCTAACAATTTAATAAAAGCCAACTTTTGCATTTTTATTTCAAAGAATTAATAAATAAGAGCATGTAACTGAGTCGTTATGCCGAGTGGCGTAACGCCAGGGAGCAAAGTATAATTTATTTAATACAAGAAAAAAGACCGGTTCGGTACAATATATATTTAATTACTTTAACTCTGAAATCCAGAGAGGCAGGAAAGGAGTTCTTCCCTCCCTTAGGAACGAAAAGCCGGAAAGTCAGAAGAAGGATGAAACGCTATAGGATATTTTGACCTTCCCAATTTTAGAAGGAGGATAAGATTTCCATAACGGATCGGGTTTAAAATATAAATACTTATAAACGTATATCTTTAATTGCATATTTTTATTAGGTTTTAATATTTATTGGGTAACGGTCTCAATAATTACGTCAAATGAAATATATTAGAGCATATATCTTTGAGAAATGCTTCAACTTCAATTAATTTCAGTTAGTCGGAATATATCTAACTATTCTCTGTTTAACCGTAATAAATTTTAGAACAAAAATGTCAGTTGGTTGTTAAAAAAAAAATTTCTCTTTAAAAAATTGCCTATCAAATAAAATTAAAATCAAAATTTTATGTCATTGAAGAATTTAGAAAGGATAGGATCGGTTTTTTAAGTCCTACTTACAATATTTTATATCCGTCTGTGGTAATGTGGAGCAAAAATGTGATTTAACGGGAGGAAGCAATATCGGATCAAGAGCGGGCAGAAATTTTCCGTTAATGGCAACATGGTCAAAATGGCCGCCGAAATTTTTACCAAATATCGTTAAATTTAGATATCAACATTTATAAATCCTCGCTTCGTTCGCAATTCCACGCCGATTCAAGTTATTTGTGGCAATGCAGCTTTGTGCATTCCCAGATGTTTATGTTAATAAAATATTATTACCATTAACATCAACTAAATTACTTTCGTGATATTTGTCATAAATATTTTTATTTTATTTCCTTTTGTTTATTTTATAAATAGAGTGATATATCTGCTGAGTACTTAAGTGTAAATATTTAATTAGTAATTGATTAAAATATCTTTGTTTTTTTGTAAAATATAAAAAAAGGAATGTAAAAAATGTGAAGCTATATATTTGTGCTTAGGTGATATAATGAATAAAAGAATTTCAATAATTTTTTTTCTGGTTGTTAAAATATTATTCTCTGATAGAATAAATTTACATGGCTAGTTAACAAACAGCTCTCCGTTGTTCTCTAAAAAGCCCAAGGCTGCTTACAGGGGAAAACCTCTCACGCCTTTAAGTTTCCACCGGATTCCAGAAATTTAATTAATCCATCTTTTCCGGTTTTGGCTTTATCGAAACGATCACAACTCAAAGAAGGTCGTTATTCACGAAATTATCACAAAAAGCAGACAGGCCTTTGACATAAATGTCACCCATCTCATCGGCTAATTTGACAAGAATAAAATGCCCGATTCCTTTTTCAGGAGGTGATTTTTATATTCTTCGTTAAAAGAATTTCCTATTTATTATAAAAAAAGAAAAACCATTGACATATTAAAAAATTTTCTCAAGATAAAACACAAGTATTAAGGAGGAGAGTAACAAAAAGTTATATAATTAAATGATTTAATTTTGTATATAATAAAAATGTAAAAAATTCTGTTAATGAAATATAAAATTTAAGGTAATATTTCATTTTTTAAAATAAAACATTAATCTAAAATGCGGTTTATATGAACATATAAATACTATTAAAATAACTTAAAAATTAAATCTAAATACCTATATAATTAAATTATATTTGGAATGTTTTCGTACATTCTTTTCTCTTTATATACAGAGAAAATTATTCATTTAGATTATGTATTGTATTAAAATTTCCTGGTCTTGAAGTTTATTTTTCCTAGTCTCTTGTTAATGCCCTAGAGGCAATATGTAAGTAAATAACCTCCAGAAAATCATCCATAGAGAAATATACTATGAATGTTGTCATTACTTTTATATGAATTTTTGCTTTAAAATTTTTCTTTCGTTTGGTTTAGTTATGAATTTCATTCAATCTTATTATTATTATTATGAGGAAAATTCAATCAATCTGATGTCAAATCCAGTTTGTTGGAGTTTGGCTATCTCTAAATATTGATTATATATTTTTTAAATGATTAGTTGTAAATATACATTTTATGAATTGAATAGAAATTATTCTTCAATTCACGAATTTTTTTATAAAATATTTAAGGGAATTATTCAGTTTGTGAAATGAATAAAAAGAAAGTTCGTGAATTATATAATTTCACAATCTCAATATAACATATATGCATATATATTTATATATAGAGATAATTCTAAACCTAAGTTTTTTATTAAAATATATGAAAATAATTAAAATTTTTAAGCTGCCCTTTAATTTTCAAACTGGTCGTACAACTTTGATATGTTCATACAAATTTGGAAGAGGTGCAGTTTGTGTGGAGTGGTGGTAGGTGAGTGGTATGAGTTGGAGAAAGAGGTTTGAAGTACTAAATATCAAACTTCATAACCGACTGACAGTCCAGTTATAACCTCAAACCCTACGATCGGTTTGAAAGTGAAGGGGCATCTTTAGTGAAGACAATTGGTAAACTTGAGATCCACCTTGCATACTGCATTTTTCCGAAAATGCCTTGTTTTAATGAAGGAAGATAAAATGGGTATTTTGTTGAATCTTTATTTTGAAATCCTAACACTTACTTACATAATTTATTTAGAAAGTGAAAAAAAAAGGGTGAAACACATGTGAAAGTCTTACTATCAATATCCAAGCAAACTTCTTTAACATACAAATTTTAGAGGATTTCATAAGTTTGTTTTTAAATACTGAACCAAAAAATAGATATTTGTTTAATAAAGGTAGACTAATAGAGGCAGTTAGTATTATTTTAATTATTTTTTTCATTTGAGAATTTTAAGATTAAAAACACAAAAAGCGTATTTAAGTTAATAAATTATGAAATTTAAGTAATTTTATACTCGTTCGATGAAAACAGAAAAAATTATTTTTTTTTTTTTGTTTCTCTCAGTATTACTTCATCTATAATAAAATTTAAAATCTTTTTGTGAGTTGCTTTGTCAGAGAGAATCCATTATTTCAAATAAATTAGATCTAGTGTTTCGTTTTAAATCAAATTTTGCAAACCTTATTCTACGGATTGATTTCTTTTCGATCTCAAAAGATACTACAAAAGAAAATTCTATTTGACGTAATGTATTTAAGAAATTTATCTTTCTAAATTAATCTAAAAAATATATATTTTTTTTTTTTGTCGATATCAAATTATTATTAACAGATTCAATTCAAATTAAAGTTTTTTTTTTTAATCATATATTTTATACCATCAGCTATATATAGGAAATTTGGAATTGTTTTAGTATTGAAAGAGACATTTTCGACAATTATGTGAAATGAATTTCATAACATTTCGTGCCCTGCGGGATTAAATTCTGTAACAAACACAAAACTCACTTGGGAATAGAGAGAGATAACTATTGAGATTTTTTTCAATATTCTATTTAAAAAAAAATTTATTAATAATGAAAATGTAATTAAAAATATGAAATGGAGTTGTATAAAAATATTTTTTGCTTTGACTGTACTGCAAAATCCAGAGGAGGGGCAAAGCCTCTTTTTATTCTTTTATTGTTTTGAAATTTTAAAATATAATTTTTGTTTTTCAGAAAGTTATTTTTATTGTAAGTGATCAGTGATCTGGTGCAAAGGGAACACACAACTGGCCCGGGTTCAATTCCCAAGGACAATATGATCACTTGGCCCAGCAACAAAAATACTCACAAATTTATTATGACTACGAACTATTCAGTAAAACACATCGAAGCATATATTGGCTATTATTATCTAATTCAAAGAATAGGTGAAATTTATATGCCTATGTGCATACATTCGTTCGTTTTTGCTTGCTGGAAGGTATGCAACCTAAATTACATAAAGAATTTTTCGGTTAATTGCTCCAGAGTTTCTCTCTATATAATAATTTTTTAATAATTTTTTATTTAATATTATTAGATTAAAAATATTGAAACATGATAAATACTATAGTGAAAATCAGAGTTTTAACCTCTAAATCCGGGATAGAGATTGGAAAAATTTAAGAAACTAATTTGTAAAAAAAATAATTCAAAGGAATATTTAAAAGAGGGAGGAGAAAACTATGACAACAATTATTACGATCTAGTTTTTAGGTAATCTGTAAAATTAGAGATAGAAAAAAATTAAGGTATTAATAGAGCATAAATAGAAAAAGGTGCCTGTATTTAAGCACCAAATATAATATACGATTATAATATATAATAAGCCTAAAATTCGGGGTCAACTCTAATTCTGTATATTTACAAGGAAAAAGATAAGACTGGACCTAAGGCTCCGAGTAAACTGGAACGGTTACGCTAATACTTTCTCTAAGAGCAGCCACGCCCACTCAATGATTTTCTGGCAAGTGTGCGCATGTGTAAAACAATTATATACAGTCTGAACAAAAAGTTCGTATATCAATAAATATCAGCCATCTATATTTGAAAATTCTTTAAATTTTAAAGGACAGAGAAAAGACTCTCACTCTGTGGGCGTGGCTATCCTTCGCGAGATTTTCATCCAAAAGAAATAAAATAACTGTCTTGGAAAGTAGAGAAGAAATAACAGTCTCTAAACAAAGCTGGAATATTTTTGTTAAATAGAATTTCTTATAAAATTTTAGCTCATTGATTATAATATTTTTTTATATTTTGCCTTTAAATCTTTGATTAAAAATAAAATTTCTAGATCTAAATTAAATATTATGAAATGAGAGGAAAAACTTTTAAAATTCAGTAATATTATTTTAGTTTTCATATAATAACGTTTTAATTAAATATTCAGCAAATAGGAAAATAATTTTTTTTCATTTCCATTTTTTTTTTTTTTTTTTTTAATTGAAAATGAAGAAAGAAAAAATTTGCATTCCCATCAAATATTTATCCATGTATAAAATAAAATGTGAATAAACTAATAATCTCATAATAAAATAGTCCCCAGGAAAGTACCTGGTACACAAAGAAAATATTTCCTGCACTAACATGTTATTTCAAATAAAGTAACTATAGTCTGTCCGGTCTCGTAATTCCATAAAACTTTTACCGCTCTAAAACTATGATGTCCATACCAGGCCACTTAGGGAAGGCAACGCCCATGGCTCTCTGGAATTCCAAAAGCGGCCGTAATCAAAAATGAAATTAATTTAAACAATTGAAAAACTTTACTTAAAGATATATATATTCTAAGAAAAATTTCTTAATACGAATACTTTGGATTAAATTAAATGAAATTCCTTGTTAATTTTAGAAGTATTTATATTTTCATCCAATATGAAAAAATAGGCCTAATTTATTCTCTTTGCTAAATTTAATGTTTTATACATTCCTCACTCGGTTTATCTTTTTTATTCTTTTTATTTAACAAAAAAGGGCTTTTCTTCCCTTTCAATGACTGAATTAATTTATATAATGACCGTGCATTTTCCATTCGAGAATATATTTAAGTAATAAAACAAAGAATATATATATAAGATGTGTGTTTGTGTGTGTGTGTATGTATTCAATTTTTAAAGTGATTTGATAATTATTTAACTTTAAATAAATTTTCTTATATGGACAAACTTTTAGAATATAATATATTCAGTTAAAAGAATAATTTTTAATTTCATATTGCGAATGAAATGGAGATTTTATACTAAAATGAAATGGAGATTTTATACTAAAATATAATTCACTTCTAATCGTCGGACTGAATCAAACTACAACAAATTGCTGATAAATAATCTATCTGTGAACAAAATTTCTCAAGAATAAAAAAACTCTTCAAATTCAATCACCATATCTAAATTAGAAAATACGTTTTGGAATGGAAGCTTTCACGGTTGTTAATTAATTAATTTCGCGATCTTAAGATTATTACCTTAAACTCATAAAGTGAAAAAATGAGGCACTCGCGGGAGTCGCGCCAACCTCCTCCCGCGGGCGTTCTAATCTATAAACTAAGCACCTCTTACGAGGATAATATTTTCAGTTGTAGTAAATAAAAAATATTTATTTATACAAACAACATAACCAATAAAAATCAACTTGACACGACCTGCATACTCGAAAAAGTTGTAGAGCGTCCATCTTATATTCCCAGAAGAGTGACGTCTAATGGAGGTGGGAAAGTGTTGCAACTTCTTTGCCTTTTTTTTTGGTCGAAATATATTTCAAATATTTATAACATAACAAATTTTTCAGTACTTTTTTTTATATTATAAGTGATAATTTTTGTTTTAATTAATTCGTAATTTATTAAAATTACCATGCTTTATTTAAACACAAAATTTATTGCAAGGATAAAATGACTATTAATAATAAAAAGTTTTAAATATCTAGTGACGGTTAGCGAATATTTGGAGAAAGGTTTATTATTTGTTATCTCTACTGTTTCTCAATTCCCTTATCGCTTCTGAGTATTATATAATAAATCCTTTTTACCTGGACCCTGTGAATTAACAAATCTTTATTTTGATGAAAAGCTAAAATATATAAAAGAAAGCATTCAAATTAAAAGACCTTTTTATAATATATATATATCCATTAAATGATATTTATAAGGATTTCATTATAACGAGCCAGAGGTTAAAGTTGAAATCGTATTTCTCATCTTTTTTTTTTTTCTATTTATTCATCTTCAGCTGATGGAAAATAAGGAAAAAAAAAAATATATATTTCATTTTCATTGATAATAAACAAACTTCGTTTTCTTATTAAGATCTTTATCTAAACAAACTTAAAATATCATCATATCATATAAAAATAATCTAATTCATCAAAATACTAAGAAAACATCAACTCAAAAGTAATTTTTCTTTTTTTTTCCTTTTTTCCTTTTTTTTTTTTTTTTTTTTTTTTTTTTTTTTATTGTTTTTAATTTTTATATTAATTTTTTTAAAAAACTTTAAATAAAAAATTTTATTTATTTTCTTTTT